>CM034007.1:17170119-17416489 GCA_019603395.1 Cyrtorhinus lividipennis | reverse complement strand
ATCTGTCCTTTTACCCACTAATGTGGTTGTACTCCAGATTAACTACCCTTGGTTTTCCCCATTGGTTTTTTATCCCTCAAATAATTCCAACCTAATGTTTTGCATGATTAATGTTAACCTCTCCCGTTTGGCTCAACCTTTTTTCTGGACTTTCATGATGTCTGACAAAATGTCAAGTTCTCGTCCGCCGTACCCCCTACGGCCGTCCTCTCTGCGCCGTTTTTGGTATAAAATTTTCTAAAAAAAATCTAAATTGGGTCGTGGTCCGTTCCCGCCTAGATGGGTCCCTGAAACTTTCAGGCCCGATCGACCAACTTTGGAGGGGGTAGGGGTCAAAATTTGTTTTGTTTTGACAATGGATTTTCGAGATTTTTGGCGATTTAGGCAGGGGGTCATCATTTTCCACTAATTTTGGACGCTGAATCCATAAATGTCGATTGTTCAATCAACCGTTTCAGCAACCAATAGCAGAATTCACGACGGGGTGCCAAAAATGACAAATAGTCTATATGTGACTCTGGTGACTTTGTTTCACATTATTTATCATGCACAAAATTTATCTCTGGGCGTTTCAAATTGTCTAATCAAACCGCTGCAATAGCATTCACGTGAGGTTTTTTCTTTCCTCGGACTCAGGACTTGGATACTCATTCCAATCGATTCAGGTGTCCAACCACTTGTGGAAATGATACCCTACACCCACCTAGTACCAGAAATCTCAAATCAGTGTTTCAAAAACCACATTTGATCGCCCCCCCCCCCCCCCCAATTTGGTCTTAATTGGGTTGAAAAGTTTCAAAGGACCAACTAGACACGTTCGCCTGTCCCGAGGAATACCAACCCCTGTGATTTTTTAAATCATAAGGTTGCCTTCTAGCATTGTGTGCTTGTAGGTTATACATTGTCCCTACATTTTTGGATGCTGAATCCAATTAAATAGATCTTGGGATTCAAGGCCAGAAGAGGTCATGAGTCAAAATGGGTATCTAAATACCCATTTCAAATGTGGGTTTTAGAGATTTTTTTCCATTTTCTCAGCCCTCAACGCCTTACCACTTAGGAAGGGAGAGCTGGACAGAATATTATGTTCTATTAAGAACCACAAGATTGGGAATACGGGTTTTTCAATCTCTTGACTTCTCCACACATTCGTCCTCGAGACGACTACGCATTTCTGTGTGTCTTATTCAGTCCTAGTCTTTTCCTCACCTTCGCGACAGTTCGGTTTTCTGATGGGAAAAAACGGTTTTTTTAATTTCTCACCTAACCCTCCAATAGTTTTACAATATGAAGATAAACGTTAACAAATTTCTTCACGAAGGACTCAGAGACATACTGGTCTTCATCCTTTGCCCTCTCCTCAAAATACAAGTCCTGAGAACTAACAACTTTCACGGGTAACACTATTTATTTTGAGTCTTCTGTCAAAACCACCACTATTGTGGCAGTTCTGGAAGGGCTATTCATTTCTCAGCCCTTGGAAAGTTTGGATAAGGATTCCCAGCAAGACAGACATAATTTCCTAGAAAAAGGAACTAGGAATTTTTGGTTAGGTCTTCAGCCATTCTTCCTTCCTCCCCGTCAAAAAGCAGTTCCTTCTTAGAACTGATGTCATTCTTCTGTACACCCCTACTAGTTTGTTCCTTCCTGGGCTCACCTCCGTTGTGACAGTTTCTGGTTACGATGGAGCAAGGGTTTTTTTCAATTTTTCCCAGTCCTCAAGGGTTAACAAATGTCAAGAGAAGAGTACGGACAGTGTCATAGTTCCAAGAAGAAACCAATTAACGTGGGAATATGGGGTTTTCCAATCTCTCAACTTCTCCACACGACATTAGTCCATTCTGATAACTAATTAGGGTTCGGTGTACACTCATTTGTGTTAAGATTTCTTCTCTCACCGACCGCCATTATGTCAGTTCCAAGTTTCTTATGGGCATAGGGTTTTTTTTTAATTTCTCAGGCCCTTAGAAGCCCAGAGTCCTCTAGCCTTTTGCCTCTCCTCACAATTCAATGTCCTTCTCAGAACTAATGTGCTCCCATGTGACACGCTCCCCTCCCCACCCAAGGTAGGATTTCCTCAAGACTTCAGTTCGTCTTCTTCCATCGCCCTTCTGTCCACTGCTGTGGTTACTGTGTAGTCTCCAAATTGACTAATTGTTTTTCCCCTAATTTTCCATCTTTTTTCGCGAATCTTAGTGCGGTTTGGGCACAAACTATGATAATATAGGTTCCAGAAGCCTTCTGGTTCATGCTCAAATTTGTTAAAAAGTGAAAGTGCAACATGGTTTGTCATGGCAGTCTTAGATGCTCACCTTCCCCAGTAAGATGGTAATTTGACTCTTCTATTGAAAGCTTTTGATTAGACTCACAGAAACTTGATCAAAAGAGCATCAATGTTTCATTACAAATTTTTTTTTTTCCTGTGTTATCCCATAATGCAAAATAGACCCTGGAAGGAAGTTGATGCAATAATCAAGCGTAAAGCTTGAAAGCATTGAATTTGACCAAGCAAGACTATTTGCCAGTTTGACCATAACTCTTACAGAATTTGGTTTCCTGCAGGATGCTCAAGAACTTCGGGATCTGGCAGTCAAACTCATGAGATTTGACATCTGACATGAAAACAGTCAATGGTTCGAGGAATAATTATAGGATTCGTTAGGAATTCTTATAATATGTATTATTAATTACGGAGTTTTAGGTGTTTAACTAATTCGTGTTATCAACTGGATTTTGGTTGGTTATTCTTATGAATAATCAACCTGATTTTTCATTGCAAAAGTGTTACACTCTCTCCTTCGCCAAATTTTTTATGGGACGCTTTCCAAGGTGTCTAGATCTAAAATCAATCGCACGTCGCTCCCCTAATGCGCCGTCCGCCGTCCGCGCCGTTTTAGTTCGTGGAAATTTTCTAAAAATCTGAAATTTGGGTCAGCCGTTCTGTCCCGGCTAGGCGGTCCTCCAAACTTTTCAGCCGATCGGACCAAATTTGGGCGTGTGGGTCAAAATGTGTTTTTTGAAAATGGTTTTCGAGATTTTGGGCGATCGGTGAGTGGGGTTATCATTTTCACTAATTTTGGACGCTGAATCCAATGAAATAGGTCGCAAACGATTGGCACCCTAGAGAAGTTATGGTCAAATTGGGTATATATTCCCATTTGAATAGTGTTTCGTGATTTCTGGTACCTAGGCGTGTGGGGTAATCATTTTCCACTAATTTTGGACTCTAAATCATTGGAAATGGGTCTGGGACCGCCACCCCATTTTCCCATGTTGAAGAGACGAGTCTCCATGCGCCTGGTCCGAAGGAATAACCAACCCTTGTGAATAAATATGAAACTTTTTTTTTCAAACGCTGATTTACGAGATGTTATTTGCATCTTGATTCGACTGAATTTTTGCGGAATAAGGACCTAAATTTTGTTTATATCCGTAAAAAGATTATATTTTTTCAGCACGTTATTGCTTACAAAATAACATAGGTTTGTAGGGTTTTATAAAAATAACTCCATTTACTTGAAAAGTAAACGAATTTTTTTAATGCGATGGAAATGTTCAATGCTTACATCAGTGATACTTAGTACTGTTGGCCCCAGTGCAGGTGATAAGTCTGCTCACGCTCATGATCTTAACCTGATATTTCCCACGCTGATTTTATTTTTGTGCCCGTCACACTAACGAACCGCCTGTGGACGAAGGTTTTTTTAAGGTTTTTTTTTTGCGAACTAAGCGTATCGAGGATCGTTTCCCACGTAGATAGATCGTACTTGACACCTGATATGTTCCTATATTTCACGTTTGTAGGTACTTGGGGTGAGATGGGCACAGTTATTCTCCCTCCTCTACTGACAAGCAACCCGAGTCGATGTATCAATTTCGTCAACGGAGTTTTCGTCGGTTGAAAAATATGAAAAAAAAAGCGCAAAAAATGGAAAACCCTTGTGTTATTCCTCCCCGCTCTTGCTAACGTCATTCGCCGGTAGGCTCGAAACACTACGCCAAACCCTCAGAACTGCGATGGAAGCAGTTGATTGCCTTCCATCAAAGCAGCCAAAGTAAACGAGGTGGCACTGATGGCCAAATACGGGGAACGTTCACCGAAGCAAACATATCATCTACGACGTCACAGGTGTAATTCAGTTAACTGAGATAAGTTAAAACGAAGCTCGAAAAAAAAAAGAAAAAAAATCCCATTATATTCTTCGAAAAAAAATATTTTTATCTCCGCTCTAACGCTTTAGGACGTCGAAAGAACAGGTTGAATGGTGGGCTTAGATTTATTAATCTACCCTAATACAAAAATGATGAAAATCCGCTACAACTGAAGCGAAGAATATATTTGTGATGGTCACACATTTTTGGTGGTAGCGGCATCACGTTAAAAAATATTTGTTTAGGTAAGACCGATGTTCACACTTATATCCTCCTCTTATGCATTCATGAGGTCCATTTTACATAGAAAACCTTCATTATCCTTCAACGCATGAATGAAATTGAATACAAATTGTGTAATAGATGTATGCTAAAACTACGTATGCGCATGCGCTGATCATATCGATGATACAATACTGAGATCCATTTCAAAAACCATATAAGTTACCAATTACGAATTACAAATTAATACATCGAATTACCAGTGCGTAGATGATAGTTTATGTGAGGGACTAGTACAACAAGCAGGTACCTAAATTAAAAAATATGGTACATATGCACTGTCGGGGGCCCCTGTCATGGCGTCTAATATCGATATTCCCGTCAAGCGAGATAATCGATAGTTTTGTTACGTCACAATAACGCGGTCTAAATCTCACCTGCCCAATAAATGCCGCAGATTATAATGCAATCCATATACACAAAATAAACCATTTAAAACATACGCTCTAATTATGTCATAAATACGTAATGATTTCTGTCCGCCCGGGTCAGACCTGCCATCTCTTATTATGACAGTAACATCGATACAGTGATCTCGAAGTCGAAATCGATATTTAGTAGCGTTATCAAGGGGCCCTCGACAGTGCATTTCAACCAAAAATATATATTTTGCTCATATTCTTCCTCTGTCTGCGGTAATTTGTCCAACACCCCTCCAATCGTATTAGCATTCAAAATTGGGAAATATGACAAACCCATTTTCATAATTCACCCATATTCCACCTTTTGGTTAATGATCTGAAAGCCTTTGGCATCCAACCAAAGTCTAAAATCTGCGCAATTTTGGATTTTTGGAAAATTCCTAGTATTTACCATGCCAACCTGCCGAGCCCAATGCCCTAAATTTCTGGTGGGAGTCAACCATGCCAGCGAGTTCACCCTATGTGCCAGCCCAGCTCTGGAGGTTGGCTCTGGCTACACTGTGCAAGGGGCAGTTCCTGATGATGTCCGGAGTCTCTTAGAGCACCACATGGGCAGGATGGACTGTCTCTTCTTCGGAAATAATTTAGCTTGGCGCTGAAGTTGCCATGGCCTGTCAGCAGCTGGGTAACCTCATAACCAGGCTCCAGGTACTCCATCGGCCAAGCGGTTCCCTTACGTCCGGGAGGAATCCATAGGTGTGCCGGCCTACATCTGCATTCTCCCAGCGATATTGCCATTGGCTGTGGACCCAACTCTCAATGGCAGCCATGTTGGCCGACACATCTCTACGGTTCTCCATTATTTGTCTCAGAAGGTGGACTGGGGCACAGCACCTGTCTGGTCATTTCACTGACACCACCGCAACACGCGCATCTATAACTAGGTCCAGTGGTTCACAACCTGCAAGGACCTGCACTGCCAGAGCAGAGGTGGTGTGGTAGGCTCTCGTTATTGACAGAGGATGGTGATCTGGGTGCTGGTTATCTTTCTTTTATTTACTGCTGTTGGTTGTCGCCACCATGTTGAGGATGCTTATAGCACAACAGGGAGGAAGACCACTTGCCATACTCCGTCCGCCGTCCACACCGACTATGGTAGTGGAAATTATCTAAAAATCTGAAATTGTGGTCAGGGGTCCGTTCATGGCTCTAATTGGTCCTCGAAACTTTTCAACCCGATCGGACCAAATTTGGGTGGGGAAGGGGTCAAAATGTGAATTTCGAGAAATGGATTTTTGAGAATTGTTGCAATCTAGGCGTGTGGGGTATCATTTTCCACTAAATTTTGGACGCTGAATCGATTGGAAAGGGTCTGGAACCCGCGGAACCCACTGTTTTCCCCATTTCCCCCATGTTGAAGAAATTAATCTCCGTGCGTCTGGTTCGAGGAATAACCAACCCGCGTGTAAGAATTCGCAGCGTTTTTTCTCTAAGTAATGACAATTCAAATTGGAATTTTCTTTGATAAAGGAGACTCTTTTTTTCTGTACACAAACGAGGGGAATAATATTGGCACCCTGTGACTACCTACATGGTTGGAACTCCTCGGATTACTCGACAGGTAAAACGACGCTTGTTAGAGATTGATAAATGGCGTGCCTTCGTGACCTCCGAGTGTTATGTAGTTAATTGGTTAGTCGAGCCAATTATCTCACTTGCCTTATCTCTTCGTTTTCACTCAATCCTCGTTCACTTTTCGATAACCTGATACCAAAAGACGAGTTTTCAAAAGTGCTCTCTTCAAACGTACCCTCATCAACTCGGTCTTCAATCATTTTTTCTTTTTAAATTATTTTCAATTAGACAAATGACAAGGGACCCTCATAAATGCATCGGGATGATTAATTAGGGTAATTAAAAAATTAAATACTTAGTCAGTGGAAGACACTCTCGTTATTGAAAATGCTGATTGACTGTGCCACTTCAGATTGATCGTTAGATTCGGGCCTGTATTTACTTTTGACATGAAATTGAGATGGGAGCGTTCTGAGGGTGTAATTTTGAATCAAAGTGCTCCAGGAAGGGATGGAAATCACTCGAAAAGCCCTCAATCGATGGAGCACCTGAAGTTTCTTTGATCCCATCAGAAAGGGGACCCATTTGGATGATGGATATTGGAATGAAATTTCGGTTAGTGATCACCATCGCTTGAACTCACTACTCTCACTCGGTTTCTAACTAAAAAAACGCTGCAAATTCTTTCAAACGGGTTGATAATTCCTCGGACCTGGGGCCTATTCCTAGAAACTCTTCACTCCATGCTTTGCAACTCTTTCATACTCATACATTTCATACTCTTCACATTGAAAATTACGAAGAGTAGGAGAACTTCCCGTTCCTAGAAACCTTTCACTCCAACTTTTTTGTTCTACTCGAAATTAAAGAGTGAGTTGTTGTTGTGTATCTATTTTGTTGTAACCTTTCTCGCGCTTAAGACACCTAAACGAGAAAAACTCAAGACTTCTACTGCATATAAGTATAAATTATCTCCTAATTGATGTTTGGAAAGTACTCAACTATTTGGCAATGTCATTGGATACTCTACAAAAAATGGACTCTTCATTTGAAACCCACAGTATTGACTCTTCATACAACTGTGAAGAGTTTCTTGGAAGAGAACCCGAATAGAACACCAAAAACTCTGCAAACCTTAACTCTCCAATTCACTCTACATCTTCATAACGCTCCGCACTTTCTAGGATGAAAATGTTTTCGTAGAGTGGGGAGTTTGCACATTCGGAGTGGAGAGTGAGGAGTGAAGAGTTTCTAGGAATAGGCCCCAGGCGCATAGAGACTCATTTCTTCAGGGTCCAAAATTATAGTTTGTTGTAATGATTGTGAAACGTGGGAATAAACGTGAGCGCGATAATGAGCGAAATTCGTTAATTTAATGAACCTTGGTGGGTACACCCCCCCCCTAATCCAAGAGTGACTGTCTCTCGCCCGCCTGAAATCAAGTCAGCACCAAAATTGCTCAGAAGTACTTAATTTTTGTCGGGAATGAGCTGCTATACGAGAATCATAGATTCAATCACTGAGAGGTTATTGATCCAAAACGCGGCTGAACTCTAGTATATGGGGCAGAGCTAACAAACTATCGATTTCGCTCGAACTATCGAACTCGAACAGCAAGCTGATCGATTGTCCGTCTGACATCACTCCTTCAGTCTACGATTTTATTTTATTATTGATTTTATTTGATTATGATTTGATTATTTTATAAGATTTTTTGTGTATTATTAGGTATTGTTTATATTTTGAAGCAATCGTAAAAACATGGCTCATATGACGTCATCAATAACAATCGATTGTGTGCTCTCGATATCTGTCCCGCTGTTATCACCGCGCCCCGTATACTTGAGATTTACCCACATTTTAATTAACTAACGCAGGTTGCGCCAGCATTGAGACATTGGCAGGTGCGGGGAAAGGCGTAGTACCGATCCCTGGGCGCTTTGCGCATGTTTGCGTCCAATGTCTCCCCTATGCGGTTAACTAATCTCTTCTCGATGGTCTCGCTGATAAAGAACGGAATTCATAGCTAAAGCAGATTGTTAACTACTTCATCAGAAACATATAATAATTACGACATCGCCAACTTCCAATAATTACAGTAATTTTCAAAATCTTCCCTTATTAATCATTATCCCCGCCCACCATGGCTATCCCCCGGCACGAGTTCCATCTGAGTCGGCTTTAAATCGATTACCGCACATCGATAGTACCATAGTAGTGTAAAGAACAGTTTTTCCATTCCCCATCACCCTTCTTCGTAATTTCTGCACTTGCTTACGGTTTTTCATAGAATAACGAACCAAATTATATGCGGCGTTTTTCTTCAATAATTAAAATTTGAGAGCAATCAAAATAAATACTCTCCACTCAACATAAACACTTATCTCTCCCGTGTATACAACTAAGAGAGAAATTCATTTGCTTATGATGCGGGAACTGAACCCCAAAATTTCTTGGTCTGGTCCTTCAATCTCCCTTTGGAATACTTGACGGTGGATCACTTAGGAATAAAAACGACGACCAGTTACACATTCAAGCTCCAAATTTCGCTCTCGGTTCTTTTCACCGTCCGAAACAGTGGAGACGGTATTTTTATTTGATCCTCTCGTATCCTCTTAGGACCATCAAGCTTTACTCACGTCCTGACCGCCCCTGTATCATCCCTCTCGGGTTTCTCAACTGTCTACTTTCCTCCTGATGGATCTAAAGAAACCGAGAAGATATAAAATAGTTCCAACGTATCAACATTCCACAATGATTTAGCCGCCGACTATTAAGGGAAAAGGCTTAATGATGTTTCCCGAGGTATAAATACGAGGGAAAAAGGGAAAATGCAGAAGGAAATTGGATTTAATAACAAAAGAACAATGGAAACCCATTACAGAATTTAATAGAAATGAGAAGTCGCTCCTGATTTGATGGTGATCATTTATAAATGAATTCGTATAGGATTCTTAATTGGCTTCTCAGATGAGATTGAAAAAATTGAAAAATCCAAAATGTTTTTGAGGTTTCTGGACACAAAAGAAGTGTCGATCTTAATCATTACAGAGGTAATTTTCGACAAATTCACCTGCTCAAATATCCTGGTACACCCAAAATGGGTATCCTATTACCCATTTTGAATATGTGTTTTCGAGATTTCTGGTACCTAGGCGTGTGGGGTATCATTTTCCACTAAATTTCAGACGCTGAATCCAATGAATTGGGTCCCGGGACGATTAGCGCCCTCTGGATGAGGTTACGAGTATAAATCGGCACCTATCTACCCAGTTCGAATGTGTTTTCGAGATTTCTGTAACCTAGGTGTGTGGGGTATCATTTTCCACTAAATTTTGGGCACTGAATCGATTGGAATGGGTCCGGGACCCGCCACACCCACCGTTTCCCCCATTTTCCCCATGTTGAAGAAATGAGTCTACGTACGCCTGGTCCGAGGAATAACCAACCCGTGTGTATGAATTCGCAGTGTTTTTTTCTTCATAATAATAGCAATTAGAATAAGAGTAATTATTATGGGAATATAATAATATAATGGGACACTTTTTATTGTTTTGATTTCTGATTGAGATGGACTTTGAACTGATTGCTGCAAGCCGACACAGGGTTTCGACGAAAATACGTATTGTAATGATTTATCTGTCTGGTTTTGATTTTCCCTCCGTCCTTGTGCGTGTCCACTGTTCCTGCGAGCGTATTACTGTGGGAATCTCCAGTCCTGCTCTGAATTTACATTTGGGTAAAACCCAAGAATATGGACCATTGTTGCGTTATCAGCTGATATCGATAGTACGCTCTGTCGATATGCACTATCGATATATACGCGAAATATTTATCCCTGTCGGCTTTATTTGTTTTTATAAAAAAGGAGGGAAAATACTAAATTGAAATAAACTTACCTCGTACTTTTGGCGTAAAATGTAAATCGAATAATTATTGGAAGAAGTGAACGTAATGAAAAAATTGAAATTGACTTGAAATTGAATCTTTTGGAAAATATTAAGCTTCACTAAGCCTCTCACTCCCGCCATCTGGCCGATATACATTGGCCACATCCTTGAGAAATTCCCTCATCAGATCATCACTAACACACAAACACTTAAACAAATGCAAATTCAGAGCAGGACTGGAGATTCCCACAGTAATACGCTCGCAGGAACAGTGGACACGCACAGGAGGGAAAATATCACCCACTGAAGTGGGTGACTGAAGATAGCAGGAGGAGACAAAAAGGAGGCAACACAAAACTTTCGATTATCGATTATCGACCGTATGCGCGAAATCATTGCTATCAGTTAACGCAAATGAGATTTCCATATTCGTTGGTTTACCTAATTTTGTTCAATTTTTTGTCAATGTAATTTTAAGTGTTTTTATTGTGTTAGTGTGATGTTCTGATGAGGGAATTTCTCAGGATGGGCCAATCTATTCGGCCAGATGGCGGGAGTGAGAGGCTTAGTGAAGCTTAATATTTTCCAAAAGATTCAATTTCAAGTCAATTTCAATTTTTTCATTACGTTCACTTCTTCACATAATTATTCGATTTCATCAAGTTTATTTCAATTATTTATTTTATTTCATTTAGTATTTTCCCTCCTTTTTTATAAACATATGGCCGACGGATAAATATTTCGCGTATATATCGATAGTGCATATCGACAGAGCGTACTATCGATATCAGCTGATAACGCGACAACGGTCCATATTCTTGGGTGTTACCCAATCTCGCTGTTCACAATCAACTCTATAGAGAATGTTACTTTCTTTAAAAAAGTAGGGAACTACAGAAATGGAATAAAGAGAGGTCTGGAACGTGTTGTAGGTTGTAACTATTGAATAGAACACGTACGAATGGTCTTATAATGCTTTTGACTACATAAAATAGGCTACGATAAGAAGTCTGGAAGAAATGCTCTTTCACTCTTATGTCAATCGCACAATTTCATCCGTCCCTCAAGTACAGGCTCAAGTTCATCACAAGCTGAGCTCAACTTGTCGTTGTATTTACAATCGTATAACTTCACGTGAAATTACCCTGCTATTGACAGCCTACGTCGATTTCCATTCGGAAAACAGGATATTTCCCTTATCCCGTGTTGTTTCTCGGTGCGGATTCTATTTACGTTGTCTAGTGTTTGTCATTCGGAAGCTGCTACATTTTGTATTGATTCCAATTACTACCAGTTTATGCTGTAACGTGAAACCAACCGAGCGCATTGTGCTGAATACATATTGGCCTGTAGAACCTCCTCGGTCGTCTGCCGTGTGTGCAATTGTGCGGGATAGTCATTATAAATAATTGTCGAAAGCATACAGTCCTGCATTGTTTCGCTTATTACTTCCAGAGATAGATATACAGTAGTAGATAATATATAATAATATACGAGTATAACACGCTATTGACAATCCTATTTGCGGGGAATTTGAGATCATCGAGGAGCTATTTATTGAAATAATAATCCATAAATCGATGCAGAAAACGCTACACATTATTTCACAGGAGTTGGTCTTCTTCGGACCAGGAGTAAGGAGAAAATTTGAGGAAGAACAGTGAGTGTGGAGTGTCCCGGACTCATTCCAGTCGATTCAGGGTCCGAAATTAGTGGAAAATGATACCCCACACGCCTAGGCACCAGAAATCTGGAAAACACACATTCGAAATGGGTAAATAGGCACCCATTTTTACCCATAGCCTCATCCAGAGGGCACCAATCGTTCTGGGAACCTTTTCATTGGATTCAGTGTCTAGAATTTAGTGAAAAATGATACCCCACACGCCTAGGTACCAGAAATCTCTTAAACACATATTCAAAATGGGTAATAGATACCCATTTTGACCCACAACCTCACCTAGAGGGCGCAAATCGTTCCGGGACCCGTCTTATTGGAATCAGCGTCCAAAATTTAGTGGAAAATGATACCCCACACGCCTAGGTACCAGAAATCCCGAAAACAGACATTCGAAATGGGTAGATAGGCACCCATTTTGACCCAAATCCTCATCCAGAGGGCTACTACCAAAGTCGTCGAGGATGGAGGACAGCAGATCGCCAAAAATCTCGAAAATCCATTTTTGACCCCTAACCTCCGTGAAATGAGTGTTGTAAGTAGGTACCTTTTCAAGTATAGCTTCGCTAAAACTATTACAATTTTCTATTCAGAAACAACGCAAGATGTGCCCAAAATGGGTGCTCGGCTAACTTTAACTCAAAATGTGAATTTGAAAAATTGATTTTCAAGCTTATTGGCGATCTGAGCGTGTGGGGTATCATTTTCCACTAAATTTAGGACCCTGAATCGATTGAAATGAGTCTCCATGCGCCTGGAATAACCAACTCCCGTGAACAAATTTGCAGCGTTTTATTGTTATTGTTGCATGTTGGGCTCCTCTCAAAGGAAATAATAATGTGAATTAATTATCGCAAGTTAATAAAGAGAAATGCAGAACCTCTACTCCCTAGCTAGATGTAGTTTCGTGAGTTAGGTCGGATACAGTAGAAAGAGAACTAAATTTACTCATGTACCGTCTACACTTTTCATTCCCTCGACAGTAAGCAGGTCCACGGAGTGGGATCCAATTAGAACGCGTGTTACTCTAATTAGCTTCATTTTTATTTTTCCCTCTTTGGCTCTTTTTCCCTCGTTTCCAGCTTAATTATTCTTCAATCAAGTCGGGAATTTCTAATACAAACCACTCCGAGAGAAGGAAAAATTGAAGATGGCGTACAACGTTGGTTTTGTAAAAAACATTTTAGCGCAACTAATTGGCCATGTTGACTGAATTGGTGAAACTCCGAGGTTGTTCCCTTTTCAGGAAGGAGTGAGAAAAGATACCGTATTATGCCGATTTCTTTAGTTCAAGTCATTTTATCTCATCTTATTGCGGATCCAGTGAATGAAATTCAATCTCCGGGCTCAACACAATAACATTCATTCTGCTCTGATCAAATGCAAACAAATTAAAGTGATTGACTGAGCATGATAACTCTCACTTCTATGGTCGAAATTTGTTTTTCCTTCAGGTATCAAGAGAGACTTGTATGTGATGTAGAGATGCCCGACGGACCTCTATGACTACAATAATAATAACTACAACCTTCATTGGATTTACCCAACTCCCCACCAGCTGTTAATTCACCCGAATAACACTTTTGTGTCGTCACTAGCTGCTCACAGCACCCCGTGTGGCACTTCCGGACACTACCGGAGCGTCGGTCAGTCGCATTACAGGAGTCGGTCGAAAACGTTGTCTACGACCAGAAGTATTGTGTTCTGAGTATAAACATTTTGATTGAGTGCCTGGGGGGAGTATGCTTGTTCGGGTGTAATTAATCTAATACGTTAAAGTTCTGATACGTCATAATAAACCCTTTTTAGACTTGTTATTGTCGTGAGACGCGTGTGTCACTCAGTGAAAACCCCATCATGATGCCTTCCAACTACGAGGAAGGGCAGATCATTGACGACGACGACATCACATGTACATATCAATAGATTTATGGCTTTCTTCAATATTCTCTAAATGCTTAATCATAATAACAATGTTTTCATGTCTGAGGTTCAAATTTATAGAAAAGGCAATTCGCTCAAATTTGTAATTATATTCAGTTACTCCAAGTTGCTTTCATGATTTTTGTCGATTTAGGCGTGTGGGGTATCATTTTCCACCAAATTTTGGACGCTGAATCCAATGAAATGGGTCCCAGAACGATTGGCACCCACTGGAAGAATTTATGGGTCAAATTGGGTATATATTGCCCATTTTGAATATCGGTTTTCGAGATTTCTGTTACCTAGGCGTGTGGGTATCATTTTCCACTAAATTTTCGATCCTGAATCGATTGGAATGGGTCCGGACCCGCCACACCCACTGTTTCCCTTATTTTCTCCATGTTGAGGAAATTGATCTCCATGCGCCTGGTTCGAGGCATTTAAATGTAAAGTAAATATATATTTTTTTTTCTTCAAATAATGCATTTATTCATAACTATATACAGAACAATCACATTACAATAATTGTAATTTGATAATTATTATCAAATGCTACAACCCCTGTAAGAAAACTTGTGCTGGGGTTGGAGTTGCAGTGTTACATTTTGTTAGTAAGACAAAACCACATTATACTTCCGCTCCTAAAAGATTTTACATGTCAAATTAATGTTAATTGAGAAATAAATGAAATCTGCACCTCAAGGGCCAGAAAAATAATTATTTACAGATCCACCTATACGAGCAGTTGAAGTAAGGAAAAAGACAGAGATGTACTCTATCACAAGATCCGACCCTTCTCCGAGACATTCCTCAGAGTTTACTCATGTTAGGATTTGCAATACTTTCTAACCTGGAACTTACTGTAAACAAATTGTCCGAGATTGTAAGAACCTAAATTGGTTTTTTATCTCTAATTTGAATTTTTTTAATGAGACAGGCTGCGTTTTATTTTCGAATTTATATTTATTAAACCTCTGAACACCTAGGTAAAAGAAGGATCTCTGACCGGCCGACGTGAAGCGCCTGGGTATTTCTAAAGCCAACTTGCGACACTATTCGTACTTTTCACAATATTAATACTGTTCGTTAAGTAATTTTTGTATATTACAATCAGAGTGGTTTTCTCAAACAGACTCTTGAATTTAAGAATTTGTGTGACTTTAATAGCAAATCCGAGGAAAACCTGAGGAGCTTTTTGAAGAGTATTTTGATTAGAAGTTTTTGCGTAATTAAAATTTTGTTTAATTTATTATCATGTGCAAACCCCCATATTATTACACCATATAGCAGTTGAGATTGAATTAGTGCGTTATAAACCAATGTTTTTGTTTTGTCTGACATGAAGTTACGTATTTCCAGCAGAACAGGTATTATTTTCCTAAGCTTAGAATTGATTGAATTGGCATGATGCTCCCACGACAGAGTTTGGTCAATAATGACACCTAGATATTTCGTATATTCAACCCTCTCAATATTGGGGCAATCACACCCTAATTCACAACAATCCCCTTTATGGCATACAATTTTGTCAAGTTCGGGGATGTTATTAGTCTTTAAAGCGAAGGTAACAAAGTTCGTTTTCCTGTAATTGAGATTAAGATTTTGCAAGTTATACCAATGGGCTAGTTTTTTCATACTTTGTGCTGCTTTATAAACAATTTCTTGCCATGTCTCTCCTGTAATTATCAGCGCCGTGTCATGTTATGTCTCTAAATTCAGCTCACAATGGGCCAAGCGTACTTTGGATCGGACGCGTGGACACGTGAAGTAATAAATGCTGAACGGCGGGTCGGGGGAGTAAATGTCAGAGCCGTGAAAGCCATCTGAGCGAGTTATCGCCCCACTTTGACGAAATCCTTTACCCTTTATCCCGGCCGATAGTTCGGGAAGGCGACAATCTTGTTAAATATATTTCAGCGACACCATCTCAGTGATTTATACGGTTCCTCGGGTGCAGGGGCGGGCTTTGGTGTTGGTGTTATTAGGTTGGCGAGACTGGGGGGTTTCCACGTTCGGCCATCCGTCGTGCTCTACTTGTCACGCGTCCGCCCTTCCACCTCGTTCAGGTTCGCACTCCATCACCGCCCTGAACCGAACTCGGCTCAACTGGCTTTTTCCCGAGAAAGACTCATTGTAGTCGAGCCAGTTATTGTTCCTGTAGGCCGTCTCCTTGGCGTGATTTTTGAACGAATACTCGCCGTCGGTCAACTAGTTCAGAAACGTTCAACTCGAATCGCTCGTGGAAATATTCTGCTGTCGCGAATACCATAATCCACTTATTACATACGTAAAAACGCTGCGAATTCTTTCACAGGGGTTGGTTCTTCCTCGGACCAGGCGCATGAAGAATCATTTCTTCAACATTGGGAAAATGGGGGTGTGGTGGGTCCCGGACCCATTCCAATCGATTCAGGGTCCAAAATATACTAAAAAATGATACCCCACACGCCTAGGTAGCAGAAATCCGTAAAACACATATTCAAAATGGGTAATAAATACCCAATTTGACCCATAACTTCTTCCAGTAGATGCCAATCGTTCTGGGACCCATTCCAATCGGTTCAGCGTCCAAAATTTATTGGAAAATGATACCCCGCACGCCTACATCGCCAAAAATCTTGATAATCCATTTTTCAAAAAACACATTTTGATCCCTACCCCTCCAAATTGTGTCCGATGGGGCTGAAAAGTTTCGAAACCAATGCAAATATGCAAATGTAAGTACGTTAAGCGTCGATGACGACACATGTCGGTACTTTTAACCCCTTCGTCCTACTTGTACTTCTTCCCAAAGATGAGTCCCCGCCCTCTTTGTCTAAAAATGCAAATGTAAGTATGATAAGCGTCGATGACGACACATGTCGGTACTTTCAACCCCCTCGTCCTACTCATACTTCATCCCCAAGAAGAGTCCCCGCCCACTTACGTCTAAAAACGCAAATGTAATTACAGTAAGCGTCGATGACGACACATGTCGGTACTTTCAACCCCCTCGTCCTACTCATACTTCATCCCCAAGAAGAGTCCCCGCCCACTTACGTCTAAAAACGCAAATGTAATTACAGTAAGCGTCGATGAGTACACATGCCGGTACTTTCTACCCCCTCGTCCTACTCCTACTTCATCCCCAAGATGAGTCCCCGCCCTCTTTCATCTAAAAACGCAAATGTAATTACAGTAAGCGCCGATGACGACACATGTCGGTACTTTCTACCCCCTCGTTCTACTCTTACTTCATCCCAAAGAAGAGTCCCCGCCCTCTTTCGTCTAAAAATCCAAATGTAATTACGTTAGGCGTCAATGACGACACATGTCGGTACTTTCAACCCCCTCGTCCTACTCCTACTTCATCCCCAAGAATAGTCCCCGCCCTCTTTCGTCATGCATCTCAATCAAAAAGGCGCCCCTATAATGAGCATGTTTCATTGAAACCGTCATCACGCACACAAAATCATCCCCATCGCGCGTCCTGTTTGAGCAACTGTAATTACACAAAAGCCTTGCGATCCTTTGCCTGCACCTTCCTCGTCATTCGGTCATGTTTGTAACAACCAAACGAACGTGTTCATTCAGAATGCAAGCAGAGTAAACGAGCTTCCACGGAAAAGCTCATGCAAAATGCAAACTTCTCTAATCTCTCACAACACCCGGGACTGCTCCCTTTCGCCCCCTTTATTTTCAGAACGGAAAGGGAAACGGAAGATTTTTCACCAGAAACGGTTTTGTACCAAACACTTTTCCCTTATCGTGCGAATCTTTTGGCGTTTCCCTGTTATTTAGTTTGAAATTCTCAGTTCTCGATGCTCCAAGTCACTCAACGAGAGAAGGATAAGTTCTTTTGTGGAAGAAGTTTGTCATTGTCTTGTTCACTAGCTATTCTGTAACTCGTTCTCGGAAATTATTTCGTCTTGGTTGGTTATTCATTGAATAACACAACCCCACAAAATAAAAAAAAAGTCAAAGTCCATGAAAGCGACCTGTGGGGTTTTATGTTTTTCGGGTCGCTGATTTTGAATCTTTTGCCAGTTTTTCAGGTCAGATTGCTTTCAAGGTCATTTGAAGGTCAAATGGAGAAAATATAGCTAAAAAAAATATTGCTTGAAAAATCTGAAAAAATTTAGACATAGGTTTTTTAGAACGCTGAATCCGAATCCAGTGTCGGTTGACCTTCATGAGGTCAAGGTTAAGGTCATTTGAAGGTCAAACTAACAAAATAACCTCAAAAAAATTGTAAAAATTTATGTATGTGTTTCAAGGGTTGCTGAATCCAAATCCAGGGTTGGTTCAATCATGTCTGGTTATCTGAAGGTCATATAAGGTCATTTGAAAGTCAAATTTTTACAATTTTTTTGAGGTTATTTTGTCGGTTTGACCTTTGAATGACCTTGACCTTGACCACATGAAGGTCAACTGACACCGGATTTTGATTCAGTATTCTAAAAAACCTTTGTCTGAATTTTTTCAGATTTTTTAAGCGATATTTTCTACGTTTGACCTTCAAATGACCTTGAAAGCAATCTGATCTGAAAAAAATGGCAATTGATTCGAAATCAGCGACCCAAAAAACATAAAACCCCACAGGTCGCTTTCATGGACTTTGACTTTTTTTTTTTTTTTTTTGTGGGGTTGTGTAATTAACCTGTGTTTTCATTCAATGAGCCAATCTCTCCAATTAGGCCCAAAAAATTTTTTCTGGACGTTTTCAAGTGTCTAGATCAAAAAAGTCAAATGTCCGTACGTCGTCTTTGGCTGTAGAAAATTTTCTAAAAATCTGACATTTGGGTCAGAAGTCTGTTTCCGGCCCTAGTTGGGCGGGATATGGGGACATAATGTGATTATCGAGAAATGGATTTTTGAGATTTTTTGCATTCTATGCGAGGGGGATATCATTTTCCACTAAATTTCGGACGCTGAATCCAATGAAATGGGTCTCGGGACAATTGATACCCTCTGCATGAAGCTATGGGTCAAAATGGGTACCTATCTACCCATTTCGAACGTGTGTTTTCGAGATCTCTGGTACCTAGGCGTGTGGGGTATCATTTTCCACTAAACTTTGGACGCTGAATCGATTGGAATGAGACCCCATGCGTCTGGTCCGAGGAATAACCAACCCCTGTTATTTACTTTAGAAGCTGTGAATAACTCCCCCCCCCCCTCCTACTTAGATTAAGCCTTATATTTTCATCCGATTCCCTTTTTCTCTCGTGCCACTCTTTTCATGAAAAATCATCCCTGAAGCACATCCCGTACGATTACGCCAGATGCCGCTCAACCCAACATAAGCAATTATTCCCGGTCAGAACGGTTGGTATGAATACAGGCAAGAATATATAAGATAGAAGACACCCATAGAAGGTTGAACTCATCCGCGTTCTTTCTCTCGAGTGAGGTATAAACTCGAGTGAATTATGACTAGCGGAGAAGAAAAATATTCGTCCTAGCGCTCCTCTGGAAGAATTGTAACCGGTGGCTGAAATAAATGGCCGTGAATATCCGTTTCGGCGTAATCATATTATTTCTGTTTCGCAATTGAATTTCTCTGCAAGAAAATAAATCGGTACATTTCATTTATTCCAGATCAGAATCAGATACCGTTTGCGATCGTTTAGATCCAAGGCGCATCAATTTCAACAGGACTGAGGGAGGGGGGTACACACGAAGAAAAATGGATTTTCGAGTAACCATAACATGAATCGTCCGTGAAAAATTTTCCGTGAGAAATGAGAGTTATTACAGCAACCGTAATATTCGATTATCCTATCCAAATGATCGAATATGGAATGATTGCGCTAAAGTAATGCCGAATATGAGAAAAATGCTTACAGTAACGAAAGTATCGAGTTGAAATGTGTATTCAGCTTCTATGAAGACGATAATGGATTGTAAACATACCAGTAATATTCACGAAGAGGCGAAGAGAACTTGTAAATACACGTGAAATAAACAAAATAATCGCTCAAATGAGGTCATTTTTTGATGAAGTTCAAACCAGTCTGGGCCACACTACATAAATATGTAGGAATTACCGAACCATGATTAATATTTTTGTTCATCGTCATTGATTCGAAACTTTTCAACCCGATCGGAGCAAATTTGGGTGGGGTAGGGGTCAAAATGTGAATTTTGAAAAATGGAGTTTCGAGATTTTTTGGCGATTTAGGCGAGTGGGGTATCATTTTCCACTAAATTTTGGACGCTGAATCCAATTAAATGGGTCTTAGAACGATTGGCACCCACTGTAGGAGGTTGTGGGTCAAAATGGGTATCTATTACCCATTTTGAATTTGTGTTTTCGAGATTTCTGGAACCTAGGCGTGTGGGGTATCATTTTCCACTAAATTGTGGACCCTCAATCGATTGGAATGGGTCTGGGACCCGCCGCACCCACTGTTTTCCCCATTTCCCCCATGTTGAAGAAATGAGTCTCCATGCGCCTGGTTCGAGGAATAACCAACCCCTGTGTAGGAATTTGCAGCGTTTTCTCCATATAACCTTCAATTATACTGTTATTTCACGTTCAAACAATTTACAATATAGTTTTAGTCATTTATTTAGTTCGGTGATATTTTGATGAACCAAAAGAATGTCCACGAATCGTAATTAGGAATAGATCAGCTCGGTTTGATGAAGATGACACCCTTGAGTTACGAACAACAGATGAAATAGTTTGAGTGATGCTTAGATTATGACTTGAGGGGAATCCGATTAATTTTAGTATTCAGGTCAGCTAGTTAGGTAGATTGAATGGACTGTTGACGGACAGCCGAGGGTGCTAAGCAAACGATCTGACGACCTCACAAGGTTGTATCTTCAATGTTGCCCGCTGCCTTTATGCTGAATGCCGGCGGGAATGCTAAATGAAGTGATTTTATTAGAAGGCGAACCGACCGGCCGGTTATCGGGTTTCAGCCGCTGGGAACGCTTGGAATTCCGCATGAATAAATCCGAACATACCCTACCCAAATCCTGGGGAAAATGCATTGGCAATCCCCCCACTTGTAGGCCCAGCCTTCGTCCCTGGTCTAACATAAATATTCATTTCTTGGTTGTGACGAAGAGGGGGGTTTCAAGAGGGTTTCTCACCGTGTTCAGTCGTCCATGGTATTGCGATTCAAAGTGATGGAAAGTCTGGGGGCATCTCCAGGCCATTTCAGATGTGCCTTCAGACCGAAGCTTCATCACAACTTGGACCTAGCCCTTTCCTTAAGCCCCCACCCCTGATATAACCAACCTGCCCTCCTTATATACCCTCCTTCAACAATAGAAGTTATTACAGAAATTTAGACCAAGGAACACGCGAATGCACATTGCCCTCAATGATTCATCCATTTCAATCTACCGAATACATTAGCATACAATAATACAATAATATATCCACCGAGAACATCTGCATTGAGGCCAAACGCGCCTAACAACCAACTATACACGGATATTAAACGCACATTAAATGTGCGTTTAAATTAAATAATTTATAGTAAATTTTACTCATGCTCCGTATGTTTGTTGTTGCAGGTGAGTCATTTAAACAATTCTCTACAATTTGCGAACGAGAATGAGGCGACCAAACAGGTACAAATTCAGTCTTTGAGTACAATACTATCTCATAAAATTATTTCATGACGTTCACATTGATTTTCATTGAGGGAAAATATCAATTTTGTACGCACAAAACCGCACTTTTTTACTAGGCTTGATTTCTCCAAAAATTTTTGACTGTTTTAAAGACAAAATAGTACATGAATAAAAAAACTGTTATAAAAACAACGTTTGTTTGGCGCATTTTGTATTATTATTATGAATGTTCATTTTAGAATCATATAAATATGAGATTTATATGAGGTAATACTAAACTACTGTTTATTTCTGACAATATATTAATTTTACAAATTATCCGTGATAATTATTAATATAATTGAACATATGATTATATTATTTATAAATCACTAATTGTGATTGTAAATGAAACATTTTCAAACGTTACACTGAAACTCTCTAATGTTCACAATTCAATTCCGTGAAACTGTATTAACTGAATATTATGTCAACTGAATTAATATAAAGAAATTTCATTTTATAGAAATGTGAGCGTATTAGAAAGATCTTGATGTTTGAGTACATGCGCCCAACGGTTTTCGTTTTATAAGAATCAGAAATTGTTATAAAGTCTGTTACCATAATGTGACCAATTTATTCAGAAATTCTGCCAGGCTCATAGGAAAATAATTTTCTACTTTTTAGTGCATATGAAAAACGTTGTTTTTATAAAAGTTTTTTTATTCATGTACTATTATTTTCTACTTTTTAGTTTTGTTCGTTAGAAATTTGTAATCGTAAAATTTTATTGAAGAACCTCGATGAACAATGCAGATATTCCCCCTGGGGGGGGGGGGGAATCATATGTACCTTTTCAATCTCCAACACATTCTAGAGGGATTGGACAACCTTTGGACTAACGTTACATTTTTTTCTCCCGTCATTGTTGACGGGTTCCAACCTAGTGATATATAATTTTATAATTTTAATTTATTGAAATTACTCAAGAAGCTCTTTAAATCATCATCAAAGTATTATAATATTGCATTGTCATCTGGTTCTGATCTATATGTAAAGTTTCAGAACTATAGATTGCCGATAAATAGTCGAAATTTGAGTTAAAAGATTTCGCGGACAAACAGACAAACAAGAAAGCGGGTTAAGAAAAACGTTTTAATTTTAAAATAGCATAATTTTTTATTTTTCAGCTCGTCATTAAATTATTTTTGATAACATACTGACATGAATTTAGCCAATGCTGGTCTCTCCTGTCTTACGAAAGTGTTGTTAGGCACCACATTAAGTAAAATAATAATATACGTGAAAGAAGTTATGTTTCACAAGTTTACCTAAATGAAGAACACGGAATGCTTCGTAAATTCATACACGAATTATATCCGGTTTACGAATATAGGCAATAGAGCACAACTAAATGATTTGATAAATGCCAAAATTTGTCTTCATTCCGAGATTAATGCGAAGAAAATACTTGATTATTCTTTACAAACAATTGAGAGCTTACACCATGAAATTGTGCGAAAGCAATGGATTATGTGAAAATAATGCACTCTAATGCACTTCAGACTCTCCTGGGATATTATCAAACATGTGCACTCTGTCAGATAGCTCGGGAATAAATGAAATTTGTTGTAAATTTTGGACGCTAAATCCAATGAGACGGTTCCTGGAATGATTGGCGCCCTCTGGATGAGGCTATGGGTCAAAATGGGTGCCTATTTACCCAATTTGAATGTGTGTTTTCCAGATTTCTGGAACCTGGGCGTGTGGGGTATCATTTTCCACTAAATTTTGGACGCTGAATACAATGAAGTGGGTCCCAGAACGATTGGCGCCCTCTGGATGAGGCTATGGGTCAAAATGGGTGCCTATCTACCCATTGTGAATGTGTGTTTTCCAGATTTCTGGAACCTAGGCGTGTGGGGTATCATTTTCCACTAAATTTTGGACGCTGAATACAATGAAGTGGGTCCCAGAACGATTGGCGCCCTCTGGATGAGGCTATGGGTCAAAATGGGTGCCTATCTACCCATTTTGAATGTGTGTTTTCCAGATTTTTGGAACCTAGGCGTGTTGGGTATCATTTTCCACTAAATTTTGGACGCTGAATCCAATGAGACGGTTCCTGGAATGATTGGCGCCCTCTGGATGAGGCTATGGGTCAAAATGGGTGCCTATTTACCCATTTTGAATGTGTGTTTTCCAGATTTCTGGAACCTGGGCGTGTGGGGTATCATTTTCCACTAAATTTTGGACGCTGAATACAATGAAGTGGGTCCCAGAACGATTGGCGCCCTCTGGATGAGGCTATGGGTCAAAATGGGTGCCTATCTACCCATTTTGAATGTGTGTTTTCCAGATTTCTGGAACCTGGGCGTGTGGGGTATCATTTTCCACTAAATTTTGGACGCTGAATACAATGAAGTGGGTCCCAGAACGATTGGCGCCCTCTGGATGAGGCTATGGGTCAAAATGGGTGCCTATCTACCCATTTTGAATGTGTGTTTTCCAGATTTCTGGAACCTAGGCGTGTGGGGTATCATTTTCCACTAAATTTTGGACGCTGAATACAATGAAGTGGGTCCCAGAACGATTGGCGCCCTCTGGATGAGGCTATGGGTCAAAATGGGTGCCTATCTACCCATTTTGAATGTGTGTTTTCCAGATTTTTGGAACCTAGGCGTGTTGGGTATCATTTTCCACTAAATTTTGGACGCTGAATCCAATGAGACGGTTCCTGGAATGATTGGCGCCCTCTGGATGAGGCTATGGGTCAAAATGGGTGCCTATTTACCCATTTTGAATGTGTGTTTTCCAGATTTCTGGAACCTGGGCGTGTGGGGTATCATTTTCCACTAAATTTTGGACGCTGAATACAATGAAGTGGGTCCCAGAACGATTGGCGCCCTCTGGATGAGGCTATGGGTCAAAATGGGTGCCTATCTACCCATTTTGAATGTGTGTTTTCCAGATTTCTGGAACCCAGGCGTGTGGGGTATCATTTTCCACTAAATTTTGGACGCTGAATACAATGAAGTGGGTCCCAGAACGATTGGCGCCCTCTGGAAGAGGCTATGGGTCAAAATGGGTGCCTATCTACCCATTTTGAATGTGTGTTTTCCAGATTTCTGGAACCTGGGCGTGTGGGGTATCATTTTCCACTAAATTTTGGACGCTGAATACAATGAAGTGGGTCCCAGAACGATTGGCGCCCTCTGGAAGAGGCTATGGGTCAAAATGGGTGCCTATCTACCCATTTTGAATGTTTGTTTTCCAGATTTCTGGAACCTAGGCGTGTGGGGTATCATTTTCCACTAAATTTTGGACGCTGAATACAATGAAGTGGGTCCCAGAACGATTGGCGCCCTCTGGATGAGGCTATGGGTCAAAATGGGTGCCTATCTACCCATTTTGAATGTGTGTTTTCCAGATTTTTGGAACCTAGGCGTGTTGGGTATCATTTTCCACTAAATTTTGGACGCTGAATACAATGAAATGGGTCCCAGAACGATTGGCGCCCTCTGGATGAGGTTAGGGGTCAAAATGGGTGCCTATTTACCCATTTTGAATGTGTGTTTTCCAGATTTCTGGAACCTAGGCGTGTGGGGTATCGTTTTCCACCAAATTTTGGACACCAAATCGATTGAAATGGGTCCGGGACCCGCCACACCCACCGTTTCCCCCATTTTCCCCATGTTGAATAAATGAATCTCCACGCGCCTGGGTAGTTGCGTTGGAACGTCACTCACGTATATCAAATATAGATATCAGGTATCAGATCGGCCCCCAGACACTTCCCTGTGACACTAAGAAGGTTATACTTTTGGCGGTCGAGATCTCATCATCGTATTTCTTGTGGAAGGTGCGATTTGAGACGAATGATTGTATAATGCGATAGTGCACATGGGCAACAGACGTATGATTATAGAGGAACGAAATTGTTCAATGCTCTGCCTCTCAATTTACGAGATATAGCCAAGCTTGAAGCATTTAAGAGAGAATTAAAGCCCTACGTAATGAGCTGGTCGCTAAAGTCGCTCTAACTAATAGTACGTTTTTCGTGCACAGTGGCTCTGTCTAGGTGAATAGTGTAATATGCTGCTCGGAGGCGGGACTTAGCTTAGTTTTTTTAATTGTTGCTGTGTCGCTGGGACTGGTCTGAAGGTTAGTTGTAGTTTTTAGCTTTTAGTTTTGTTAGAAGAAACATTGTAGAAGAAGCAACTCCTTCCCCACAGCACAAGCCTCGGCTTACAGTTTGTCAATGTCCAAATTGTGAAGTTGTGTACTTAATATCCAAATAATTGCAATAAAAAAAAAAAAAAAAGTAGGTGCCAAATCAAAAGCTTTGTCCACATCGAGGAAAATTCCCTGGCAGATTTCCTGGTTTTCGTAAATGTCCAGTATTTCTTCGATGAGCCTTTGTAGTTGTAGTTCGCAAGAGTCTGATTTGCGGAATCCAAATAATAGGTAAGTTGAAGAAGGGGAATATTCCAAAAAAGTGATTTTTCACAAATCAAAAAAAACTCCATAACTTTTTTTTAGAACAAATTAACACTGAAATACATAACAGAGAAGTTGTAGCTCATGATGATATAGTTTCAATGTTAATTTGTCATCAGAAAATGTCTTTTATCATTCTGAGTACAATAAAAAAAATGGTACAGGAATATTACCCTTTTTCAACTCTATCAAATTTTTCATTGATTTTGAGTGGAAGAAATGAAAGATTCTGGGTATACATCATAAAATAGTTATTTTTAAGCATGTATAATAATAATAATATATGTCACTGACATTAGTGAGTTGAAATAAAAATGAAAATTATATAACTTTTTCATATGATGATGAAGTGGACTTTCTTGAATCTTCATTGTTTGTTGGTCGATGTCTTGCAACGTCGAATCTGTCGATCAAACCTATGAGGAATGTATCCTGTTCATTTTTTGGACGACCACTGTAGAGTTTCTCCAAAATCAGTTTTTTTTTTGTTGATTTGAAAAATGAGTCATACATACCATACGACATCCACAATCTGGTCCGGTAGTT
The DNA here is from genome assembly GCA_019603395.1 of Cyrtorhinus lividipennis. Lineage (NCBI taxonomy): Eukaryota > Metazoa > Arthropoda > Insecta > Hemiptera > Miridae > Cyrtorhinus > Cyrtorhinus lividipennis. The sequence goes on along the minus strand of CM034007.1, from coordinate 17,390,027 downwards.
TCAGCTTCCACTAACAAACCTTTCTCAGTAACGAATTCTTCACCTTTTCGCCTAGCCAATTTTTCCATTTCCCTGCGATGTAGGTGTTTGTTCAATGTGCCTTTCTTTCTTTTTGGTTCAGAACAATCACTATCAGAGTCTGACATGATTTACACTACACAACAAAACTTTGGTAAGCTTAATGAGTACTGGTAATGTGCTTGATGAAATATTTGCTTCGTTTTGAAATAAACTCACTCAACAGAAAACTCAGTAAATTTTATAACCTCACAATAAATCCTATTAGAGAATACTAAACACAAACACGCTCAGCTTACCATCAGCTGATCATTCAATATTCTAGTCATGTGAGCAGTGAAAGTGCTGACATCTGCCGGCGGCTGGCAGACATTGAGTTGAAAAAGGGAAACATTGCTGGAATATTTTCCTTCTTCAACTCATCTGATATTTCAATGTCATTTTTGACTGCCTTCCGTAATAGGAATATTAGCTTTCTTCCACTCAAACGATGCAGTTCTCTCACTGTTAGAAAATGGCTATCTCAGTTCAGAATCACATTTTTGTGGAATAATACCCTTCTTCAACTCACCCATTAATTGGAACGCACTTTATGATGTGATACACAGCGTTCCTCCTTCTTCATTTTAAGATAATTTTTGTTTTCAATTGCGTCATTTTAGTTGTTCATTATTCATTTTTAATGTATTTATTGTCGGTATAAATTTATTTTTAAATATTCGGTTCTGTTCTACTGACTCTTGAAACACCAACTGCCGTGATCGACCTCACGTAGTGATGTGCTCAAAGAGAAGGCATTCCGAATCAGTAAAGCGAATGAAGCAGACAAAAGAAGACCTGCCTACCTATTTTTCGCTCGAACGAGCAAAGAAATGAACGAATGCTCTTCCTACCAAAAAGGATATAGCAACGCAACAACGAAAAAAAAAGTTGGGGTTTTTTTTTTTACCGGATTTAAGGAAACGCGGAGAAAGTTACCTTCTCTGCCCTTTCTTTTCCGTGGAATAGGCTCTTTTATATATTTTTTTCTTCGCGCTTTTATCTTCTTTCGGCAGTGACATGGGTCGACGTGGATCCACGGTTCACCCTTGGTAAACGCGCTTTGGCCGGACCTTACGTTGCGTCTCGTTCGTATGTATTCACAATGAAGTTATAGTACCTACCTACTCAACAATGAAAGAAATGTCGATCAGTATGAAAAAGGTCTCGAGAACGAAGGGAAGGGGCTTTCAATGACCACAAAGTGGCATTTTGTCGTCCTTATATTATAATGGTACGAGTGGACATTCGCCTTTTCCGCCTCGTTACTTTGAAGGGACTATCTCAACGATCGAATGAACTTCGGTAAGGTTTTATTTATTTATTTATTTATAGCACGGACCCACGGTCCAATTAACAAGAATATAAATATAATTAAATGAAAACAAAGGTAAAATGGCTGGGTACAACACCTAACAGGATAGCAAACATAAATCCATTAACAATCATTTAACAGAGAGGACTTCAACAGCTCGCGCCCTGAAAGAGTGCAGAGAGTCCGAGAAGAGATCGCAGGCAGCCTCTTGTAAAATCAAATTTGCTTGACGAGGAAGACGGAGAAGCGGACGGTCCCTGAGGTAATTTGTCTGTGCAAATCTTCTTCTCCACGGCGCTACAGCCCTTTGAGGGCCTAGGCCTGACCAGTCGCTAGCCTCCACGCTGCACGGTCCGCGGCAAGTGTGCGCCACCTCATGACGCCCATCTGTCGCAGATCATCCTCCACTCCGTCTATCCAGCGCAGCCTTGGCCTCCCACGCAATCGTCTTCCTCCTGGGTGGCCTCTGTACAGTTTGGCAGCTGCCCTTTCCACAGGCATCCTCTCCATATGTCCTGCCCATCGGAGTCTGGCTCGTTTCGCCTCTGCTATGATGTCGGGCTGTCCATACAAAAGAGCGAGCTCCTCGTTGGTTCGGATACGCCACCTGCCCCCTTCACAAATCCCCCCATAAATTCTTCTTAGGATCTTCCTTTCCCAGCGTCTGAGCTGGTCTTCCTCTTTCCTTGTTAGGGTCCAAGTCTCAGAGCCATATAGCACAACTGGCCTCACTACGGTTCGGTACACTTTAACTTTGGAAGTCCTGCTAAGTAACCTACTTTTGAAAAAACTTGTTAGTGCAAATAAACACCTGTTTCCTGCATTAACTCGGGCTTTAATTTCATGTTCAAGAGAGCAGTCCTTGTTGATAGTTGTTCCAAGATATTTAAAGGTTGAACAATTCTCAAAATACTTTCCATTTATCAGGATTTCTTCCTCTTGTTCTCTCTCCTCATTTCTTTTACTTAGAACGTATTTTGTTTTTTCATAGTTGACTCTTAGGCCAACTTCTCGGGCATTCTCCTCCAAGTATAAAAAACCTTCTTCCAAAGCCTGCAATGTTCTTGCTAGCATACTTATATCGTCAGCATACCCAAGGCATTGGAGCAGCCGATTAAAGAGGGTCCCACCAGGGTTCCCAGGGATATCTTTCATTACTTTTTCGAGAACCAGATTGAAAAGTGTGGCCGACAGAATTCCTCCTTGTCGTACCCCAACTCTGACTCTAAAGGGAGCAGACATGAGACCGTTCACCTTTACCATGCTTCTGGTGTCCATCAAGGTCATCCTTATTAGTCTGGTTAGCTTATCGGGTACTCCAAATTCCCTAAGAACTTCAATGATCTTCCCCCTCTTGACCGTGTCATAAGCTTTCTTAAAATCAATGTACAGCTGGTGGACATTAACGTTAAACTCGTAGCACTTTTCCAAAATCTGTCTCAAAGAAAATATTTGGTCCGTAGTTGATCTGTTTGGTCGGAACCCACATTGGTAGTCACCAAAAATAAGTTCAGCTATTGGTGTTAGTCTAGCATTGATAACCTTGGCAAATACTTTGTAGGCTACATTGAGTAACGAAATACCCCTATAGTTCGCACATTCCAGCACATCATTTTTCTTGTGGATTGGGCAGATGACTGCCACATTCCAATCGTCAGGCATTACTTCTTTGTTCCATATATCGGTGATGAGATCGTGCATCTTCACAACTAGGGCATCACCACCTGACTTATAGAGTTCTGCCACAATCCGGTCCTCTCCGGGAGCTTTGTTATTCTTCAGGCTAGTGATAGCAAGTCTGACTTCGGCTATTGTTGGAGGTTCCTGGGGATTCCCTTCGTCGTGTGAGTCGTGCTCATTTTCCATGGGTATTTCAATCTCATCTTCTGCCTGTTCATTGAGTAATTCTTGGAAATATTCTGCCCATCTGTTGACAATCCCCTCTCTGTCACCTATTAGTTCCCCATTGTTGTTCTTAATGAAATCAGCTCTTGGTTGAAAGCCTTTCTTAATGTTCCTGACTTTTCCATAAAAGCGCCTTACATTCCCAATATCTCTGTCCTCCTCCAATTCTTCCAAGAAACGCTTTTCGAAAGTTCTGTGTTTTGTACGACAGATTCTTTTTACCTGTCTTCTTTTCTCTCTATACTGCTCCACGCTATCTCTTGTTCTTCTATTCAGCATTCTTCTTCTCGCCTCATTTCTCTCAGTAACAGCCCTTTCACAATCCGTGTCAAACCATCCTGCCCTTCTGTCCCTTTCCTTGAATCCCAAAACATTTCCAGCAATACCGTTCATGCTTTCTTTCAACTTCACCCACTTTTCTTCTATGCTGCTAACTATCCAATTTCCACTAATACCCTCTAGGGCTCTACCTAAATCACCTTGGTATTGTTGCAGGATCTCTGGGTTTTTCAATTTGGCTGTGTCATAAACCGCTTTAGGTTCAGCTCTCGCAATGTGTGCTCTAGAAATCTTTTGCTTGTATGCGACCCTTACAAGATAGTGATCAGAGTCGCAATCTGCACCTCTGCAGGTAGCAACAGACGTTACATCAGATGCGTGCCGACCTTCGATCAATACATGGTCTATTTGATTTCGGGTTGCCCCATTCGGCGAGACCCAAGTAGCTTTATGTATGTCCTTTCTAGGTAACATGGTACTCTTTACAATCATGTTTTTACCACCAGCGAAATCTGCTAATCTCAGTCCATTGTCGTTGCACACATCGTGCAAGCTTTCTTTTCCTATTATTCTTTTTAGGACTGTTTCCTTTCCAATCTTTGCATTAAAATCACCCATAAGCAATTTGACATCGTTTTCAGGAGACCTGTCAAAAGTGTCGCTTAAGATTTCGTAAAACTCATCTTTTGTTTCATCTTCAGCATCCTCTGTTGGTGCGTAAGCATTTATTATTGTCAGGTTAAAGAAACGTGCCTTCACCCTTAGCGTACAGATTCTGCTATTTATAGGTTGGAAACCGAGCACACTTGCTTTGTATTTATTATTCACTAAGAAACCTGTTCCTTGATGACCTTGATTTCCTCCACTGTAAAGGACTGTGTATGAGCCAGACCTGAAAGTTCCATTTCCCTTCCATCTCATCTCCTGAATGGCAGCAAATGATATTTTATATTTGTCCAATTCTCCTTTCAAAATATTCAGTGATCCACGTGCGGCTAAAGTCCTAACATTCCACGTAGCCATATATACGTAATCGTTTTTCAGTGAGTTACCTAGTCCGCGCCGAGTCGTTCCATTTGATCTATCTATCTGAGGCCTTTGTTGGTCGTTCGTAACTTGATTGTTTTTCCGAGGTGGGGTTGTTGGCCCCACGCTCAACCCCCAACCTGGAGGGCCAGGGGTTTTCTGTCAGGGTCTCCTTCCCTTAGCCTTTAGTAAAACAATACTTAACCACAAGGCAGGGGTGCTGGTTTTGGTCCGCCCCGGGTATTTTATTTCCCCAGTACCCCCCATATCTGGTGGGCATTCCCCTATCCGCCACCTGGGGAGGCGCCCGATGGGAGACCAGCAACTCCACTCCAGCTTTGTTGGTAAATATAGTTTTATTATTATTTTTTTTTCAATTATTGAGAGACTACGCTGGACCTATACGTTGAAAAAACTGAATGTTTGCAGGAAAATGTTCGTAGTCAGTGTTTGTTTATTTCCCAGAAGAAAATTGAATTGGAGTGAAATGATTTTTCACTTAATCGGTGCAAATCATACCCAGACAAACCACAGCCCCAAATTGACCTCTCTGACCCCTTTTGTGTTTGAGTTCAGTGAATAAATGGTTCGCTCTCGTCAATTTTCTCACCGAAATGCAAGGCCTACCCGTAAGTACCTACACTGATTCGGAAACAAGTGATTGACACGATTGTCCGAATTCATTTCCAGCGTTCTCCATTGTCGGTAAGGAGGATATTATTTGTAGGACAGCGTGAGCATCGAATGAGAACCGACGTTTTGAGAAGGTTCGGTCTGAGTGATTGTTAACAATGTAGATAGTGCTGGGTCATAGGAACTATAGCAGAAAGAGGAAACGTCTATCAAATAACCCAAAAGGACAGGATGCCAGGAGGAGCAAGAATGTTGGATATGATTTTTTAGACAGAGGCCGAAGAACTTATGGTGGCTCATTATTTATCCATTAACTAGTTGCTTCTCCACTTACGCGTACCTAACAACCTCGCCCCACGCACAGTGATCGAAATCGAGTGAAGGAAAAGTTTACCTGGTGTCGGTTTGTATCACACGTGTATCACCTGCACCCTCGAAGAGCCCAATATGACCGTCATCTGTAAACTGGCCCCTTCAATATCCGAATAAAAGAAAAATACTGCAGAAACCGGAGGTGTGTTTAAGTCAAAATGACACCTACCTACGTATTTTGAAAATTGTTTTTCGAGAATATAGCTACCTAAGCTTGTGGGGTATCATTTTCCACTTAATTTGGGACGCGGAATCTATTAGAATGAATGCGGGACACTCTATACTCGTTTTTTCCCCATAATATCGCTCCAAGGCCTCCATTTTGAAGGAACTTGCTATGATTTTTTAAATTATTTTGCTCTACTTACATAATGTTTATATAATGCGATCAAGATAATTTCATTTTTAAATGCACAGCCGTTCTAGAGGGGAAAAATGTGAGTTCTGAACGACTCAGAAATTATTTTCACAGCTTACGAGAATCGGAAAGTAATTGGAAGTATTGGTGGTTGAGCACTTAATTCGAGCCCGTATTATTAAGTCAGTGGTTTTTTGTCCAACAAATAAGGTTGACTATCCTGACCTGTGCCACCACCACTGAATAACTTACCGAGCTACCAAGTACGTGCAGGTTCCTAGGCAGCGTCTGCTGACTATGACCACTCTGGCCCAAGTTAAATTTGTGGAATTGAAGTATTCATAAAACGAGTACGCTTACAAGCACTACCCCCTTTCGTATGAAGTGTAACTCGTCGTTTTTCCAGATTCCCACATTTCTAACTGACGCCTGAAAGCATGCTTATGCCTCCGTATCGACTTCTGCATCATTTTTCATTCATTATCCTGCTAGTACAGTGTATGCTATTTCCTCTTTTTTTCGTGCTCAGCGTGTAGAGTGTACAGTAACGACTGATTAAATTCCGCTGTAAGAAGCGATGCCTACCACTGCCTCCGCCCACTTCCCCTTCTCGCCAACTCCCAGCTCTTTATTGTCGCTGTGTAGTATTCCTAATGAGGTCTCAGACGACAAATTTTTAATTAAAGAGCAAAAAACCCTTTGGTCTCTTACAAAGACAAGGGAGATATAATGCTGCTTTATATTCGAGAGAATTCATCCTCACTTCTTTCTTCATACATATATTTTTTTATACGTGAAAAAAAAGCTGAAGGGAGAGGGTGGTACCTAGTCCCAGAGATGGCTCTATAAAAGGATCTTTCTCTTCAGAAGACGTCATACGGACGATGCCATGAACAAAGCTGATACAGCAACCCATGCAAGGGACCGAGCTATCCGAAAATTCCTTATTTTTCTCTCACGTTCACTCTTTGTTGGTAGGTGACGATGATAACCTTTAAAAATAACATTGGGTGGGCTAATTCTAAACTTAATTTTTATTCACTCAAACACCATGTGAGAAAAAGTGGTTGTCGGAATAAACACATGGCCATCTGAAGTGTACAAGACGTCTGCACAGGTACATAGTTCGATGTAAAGTATTTCCTATAATTCCCTGTAAAATACTCCCTCCTCTGCCAATGGAGCTCAGCGAATGCCACAAAGAAACGATTCCCGTATCAGGAATATGCACGGATAATTGGTACATCTGACAATAAATACGGAGCCTAATATGATAATCCAATATCCATTCGTTGTGGAGGAATCAGTTACACGATTCATCATTTTTTATAGCTTATCCGGAAAGCCGCGATGCATAAATATTTGAAAATTCGCAGAGGCGAGAAAAATTTCGTTGTCGTTACTCGCTAAATCACAACTGAGAGGCTGGAAAATCCATCACCCTTTTCTAAGCCGATCAACTGAAAGGTCTGGCGGGGTTGAAAGTTGAAGAGCCAAAGTTGCCAAGCGTATACTTCTTAAGTGACGGTTATTGAACTCCTTCCCCACGAGATGTCAACAACTTTTCTCCTTCTACTTCCCTCATATTATTATCACATACCCTGCCCTCCTTTCACTGTCGTCACCTTCACCATTAACGTCATAAAATCAAACATCATCAACCTGCATTATACTTCGCCGAACGTTTATTAGATCTAATAACGTTAACGGGACAGTAATTTCACTTTATTCACAACCCTCGAGCCAGACTGATGGGAATTAATCCCGACTTTTGTATACGACGGATAAAATAGAGGCGTTGTCAAGGAGAGGAGTCAGTGAGTTGGCAGGGGAACAGAACTAGTCCGTGTTTCTGTCCAGTGGAATTCGAATGCCACTCAGAGTTGTGTTAAAGTTGTGACGAAAAACCTCAATATTGTCGCTACACCAGGTTTTCGCGCTTCTAGGAGCGTATTCCTGTGCCAGTTGAACAGGATGAATGTACCACAAAAGTGGGGGCATCGAAGCGACTATAATATTCTTGATCAGCAACTAGGCTTAAGATCACCGTCAAGAAGAAGATTTCTTCGCCAATCAATTCAAACTTTCAAGACTCGTCTCATGGTATATTCATAATTTATCGTTATTTATTTCTAATCGCCGATGTTAAGTGACCTAAAACCACTCAACCGGGGGATACGTACTCATGGTTACCTAGTCAGTTTTCAAAAGAGCAATGTGAAACCCTTTTTTTTTTCTTTTTTTTTTTAATATGTAATCATTTGATGAATACCCTTCTTGACCCACATATGCCGTTCTTGTCTAGACTGGCGATGAAACGGCGGATCAGTCTCGTTTAAGGATGGTTAAATCGGCCTTCACATGTTTCAACCAGGGCCTATGCTACAGGAAGTGGATAGTTGTGGTTTCAGATCAACTCGTATTTGGATCCCGTTTCGCTCCATTATGGAGCTTGATGTAAATAATAGTAAAAATATCCACGGAGGATGTTGAAACCAACTCTGTTCGACACGAGTACCACTCCGAATCTCAACGTCATGTTGATGAATTAAAACGAAAAGATAATGACAAAACTGAGAACAAACGCGATGTGTTTTCAAATGAGAGTCTCCCGCTTGCTTAATTAATAGCCGCCCTGATGTTGAATGATTACGTTAATCAATAAGAGCGATAGAAAGGAGTAAGCCACGTTCGTAGCTCCAGGCTCGACAATAAATATCATCAACAGGCGTCCGACTGATGCGAATATAATTACTTCGATTAGATGCCCTCTTGCACCGCTGCTCCAGGTATCTTCGTCTAGTTACATCAGATCACCACCCTTGGAAAACAACAAAAACTCCCGAAGAAAAAGGATCAGGAGAGACCCCGCTATCGAAAGAAGAACAAAATTGACTTCAAACTGCCGTCACAATAATTGCCCTGGCGCTCGCATTAGGCTCCGACGTCAGGAAGAAATGGGATATCAGATGGTCCACCAAGAGAAGACTTTCCATGTTTCTTCTGAAAGTTGTAGGCTGAGAACAACCGCCTGGGAGCTGCAGCAATGTGTGGATGCACAGAAACATTGGAAAGAGATGTCAAGACAATGGACTCTGTTTAGGCGACGGGAGGCGATAAATCGACGGCAACTCCCTCACAAGTAAGACAGAGATTCCGCAGGTCACGTTATGAACCAGTTAGGACGTTCATCGAGAGAGCAGGGGGCTGCGGTGAACCAATCGATACACGACTTAATGAATTTATGGGCAAACCCTTGCCAAGGAAGGGCCGGACCTGCCGGCGATTGGCTCTCAAGAGAGGCCCTACAACCCAATGTGCTTCGAAAGTGAGATGAATCTTTCGATAAACTCTACCTTGAAACACCTCCCCGTCCGAGCTAGAAGGCACCGACCCAAGCAGAGCGCGGGGGCAACTTTGACTTCGTTAGCATGCAATAGGAGGCTTCAGGGGTCTTAATTCCGTTTCATTTGGGTCTCCCACCCGAGATGGCAGGGGACAACTTAACCTCCCGTACATGGGATTTATTACAGTCAGGAGAGCGATTTCATACCAGTGATTCTTCCTTACACCGTTTTGAATATGCAGTCACAAAATGGAAACAAATGGCCCGCTATAAAAAAGAAATTAAAAGCTATGTAATGTGCTCTCATTGCTTCGTCTGCCTTTCATTCGACGGGGCTGCTTTGAATTCATAGCAAGGATCGGCTCATTTAACGATTTCTTTCTCGAGACTTCGAAACGAATTGAACTGGCGCAACTGTAGTTTTTTTTTTTTTTTTTTTTAATTTTAGAAAATTGTTTATTGACTTAAATATAGTCATTTACAAAATTTTAACAATAACAACAATATACAATTGACCTGAGAGTTGTGTTACATTAGCTCAATAGTTAATGTGGCATGAATAATAATTTAAAATTTATAACACATAATACATTAATTACATTATTTATAATACAGCACACTTCGTCTTTTCACCTTCTTCTTTATTTTTCTTACTCCAGCAGTGTCGAGTCGTGAAGTTCGGTTACAAATTTTCGTTTTAGGGTTTTGCGAGGAATTTGGGACTGTCCCCCCTTAATCAAGGAGTTCTGATGCACGCTCATCGTCATGGCTAACTGAGCAGAGTGCCGTTGAATTATTTCACTGACGAGTTCCACTTGGAGGTCATTATGGAGGGTTTCATTACTGACGTACCAAGGTGCGTCAGTTATGATTCTTAAAACTCGGTTTTGAAATATTTGGATATAATTCAAGTTGCTCTTGGCGCTCGCTCCCCATATTTGACAACCATAGGTCCAAATAGGTCTTATCAGTTGTATGTAAATTAATTTTTTCGTGCTTAGAGCAATTTGCTTACTCTTGAGCAGGGTATAGAGTTCTCTTAGTCTCGTTCTCAGTTTTCCTTTAAGAAATTTGATGTGCTCCGACAGTGTGAGTCCTTTATCGAGTATTAACCCCAAATACTTGACGGAACATTGCTCTGGTATTGGTTCATTGTTTAATTGAAATTGCCTGCGTACTCTTTTGCGTTTTAAGGAGAAAGTGACAAACGAAGATTTGGCAGGATTTATTTTTGTATTCGTGTCGTTTATCCAAGCTGTCACCTTATCAAGAGCACGCTGAGGCGCTGTTCGTAGGGTATATGGACCCCCTGTCAACATAATTGCAGTATCATCTGCAAATTGTGCAACCAAGCAATTGTCGCTAGTTGGAAAATTGTGAGTGTACAGCAGGTAAAAATAGGGCCCCAACACGCTACCCTGCGGTACCCCAGCCGTGATATGCCGGACCGTTGAATTAGTACTGCCAATAACTACATTGAATGTGCGATCGGCTAAGTAGTTTTTTATCAACAATACCAAGTTTCCAGGTATGTGAGGCTTTAATATGTCAACCAGCTTTTCATGTTGTAGCTTATCAAACGCCTTTTCCGTATCGAGGTGTATGCTTATTGTTTCACGGCGAGCGCAACTGTAGTGTTATCCGTTTGTGACGTCCCAACCCCAGTCGATTAAAGGTTTTTTCTCCATTGTCATTAGTAGTCCACCGAAATAAAAATAATTTCCAGTCTTTTCCCCTCCTCCTGTTGATCACACACTGACAACTCTATAATGTTCGATGAGTTTCGGAATTATTCCACAACGGTTTCGTGAAAACGGTGAGCGTGGAGTCCCAGAGTCATTTTAATAGTTCAGCGTCCAACATTTAGTGGAAAATGACACCCCACAAGCCTTTGTAGCAAAAATCTCAAAATACACAATTTCAAAATAGGTAGGTAGGAACCCAGTTTGACCCATTTCACCTTCAATCGGTCCAGGACCCATCTCGATAGATTCAGCGCCAAAATTTAATAAAAAATAACACCCCACGCCTTCCAAAAAAAAAAAAAAAAAAATCCTGGAGATTGAGTTTCAAATTACCTCTTTTCACGCCGTTACCCTACCCGAATTTTGAAAAGTTTTGAGAACCAACCAGAGCCGGAATGTGACCTTGATCCAGAAATCGAATTTTTAGAAGGTTCTCTACTACCGAAAATGGCGCAGACGGTGGAGGGCGTACGGCGGACGGACATTTAGAATGTTTATCTAGACATCATGAAACGCAAACTGTCAAGTTTTGGCACCAATCACAGAGGTTAACCTCTGGCATGATTACCTATTTTGATTATTCAAGAAATAAGGTATCATACTGTTCATCATTCCCACTAAAATAACATAAGACGAACAAAACGTTACAAAGTATTCCAAGAATGTAAAAAGAGTGGGCAAAACTCTTATACGTAGTTAATTGTCCAATTTGAAAATACGCATTTGCACCCATTTCCAGCCTCTTTATTGGGTGATTAGTTTATACTGTTTCGACGACAAGCTAATGTCTAAAGAGAGATGGTGAGGAGATTTTCAGATTTTTGAATAATTCCCACCGCCAACAATTTTGACGGTTACTGACGGGTATTTCGGTTTTCGCACCCAATGAGTACGTTAATTTGTCCTTGATTGAGAAATAAGTTAGTAATCGTGGATAGTAATAGAAATCACAATGAATGAATTTGAAGTAACCTATTTCAATTTGTAAACTCCTCAGAGGTGTCAATCAGACAGTTTGAACCGTTCGGTTCGGTCGCGCGCACCGTCGACTAATTCAATTCCAAACAGGTGACAGGGGCCCACCGGAAATCAACGTGACGGGAGCTAATCCTCCGGTTATAGGCGGGCGCTATCGCATTATAACCTGTGATTATCCTTCACTATCCCTTGTTTGTAGTGGGTGATTGCGGTTAGTTATCGAGGGGGGTGAATCCGGTTACATTATCAGCGAATTTGATTCCCCGAGGTCGGGCTAATTGGAAGTTGAAGGTGGCTTGTTTGGATCGTTAGACCACCAATACCTTCGATCGTGATGGGTTTCTTGGTGCGCGATGGGGGTGACTAGTGGAATTGCCGCGTGGCTTACACAGAACACGTTCCACGTGGATTTAATGTTAGTACAACGAAGATTGTATCGTAACCCGTACTTTAATGACTGCAGGCATACTGAATGAATGATGCCTTCGCGATGACAGTTTTGATCATTGAGCGGGTTCAGGAGCTTGAAATTTAGTGTTTAACGGGCCATGAACGCTTACTTTCCGCGATAAAATATATTTAGTTCTGTGTCAAATTGTTTCCAAAATATCATCTCGTTGAGTCGTACAACTTGGAAAATATTGAAGGTCTGAAATGAGCAATCAGACCACCAATGTGATGAACTCATCATATCCATCAGATAGTGTAATTTCCACCAACCCCCAACGGTTGACTCGGGGGTGTTTACCATTGGTCGATGCTGCTTTCTACGTTAGGAGTGTCCTTCCTCTACAACAGGAGACTGCACTTGGATATTTACACCCCCAAATCCTGAGAAGCGAGCAGTTGTACTAGTTTCTTCTATAAAGTTGAAGTGAATTGAATTGAAGGATTGTTCTTTTATATATCCGGAACATTCAATGAAATTAAATTGAAAAAGTTAACAATTACCTATTAATATTTTTTCAATTCTCAATATCAGTCTTCTGAATTGAGTTTTCTATCAGCTGACGTTTCATTGAGAAACCATCATATAATCTGTGTAATGGCTCCCTACATAAACAGAATTTTACGTTCTTGTACCTCATATACAACTGAATGTACAGATTATATTTTATTTTTTCTTCTTGGATAAACGAGAGCTAACGAGTATGTTGGGGTGAAAAAAAATTTCCAAGTGAAATTCACCCGGAAACTTCGACAGAGAAGTAATATGCGGACCGGGTGTTTCCTCCTCCGAGGCTGAAGATGAAAAGGTTTTCTCATTTCTAAGACAAAATACTAAAAGGGAGTTGATGAGAGACGGGGTGGATAATATTTGCGAGGGGGATCAAAGCTGTGGTGGAATCAAAGTACTCCAGTGGACGCTGTCCATTTAGCCTCACCCAAACATGATTACAGATCTAAGAGCTGGCAGCCAAAGGAGGACATGCATTATTTATTGAGCGATACATACGCTACTCACCGGAGGCCGAAATTAAACCCTAAGGAAGGAGTTTGCCCTCCAACGTCCCGCTCCCCAACGAGCCTCTTCAACTATTCCTGTATATATTTTTCAACGCCCCTTCGAGTGGGGTGGACTGTTCTAGTAAATAATTAAAAACAGCCTCCTAATCCTAACACGCGTTGGAAATAGTGAAGAAATCTGCGGTAAATAATAAATAAATAATTCATTAGTTCATTGTTTTTTAATTGTCAACCTCATTTGCCTATGTTGATTATATGTTATGATTCTCTGCACATATTCACCTAAAGCTTATTGGGGGTCGCAACACGAGGCATTTTCTTTAATCAGTATGATGGAAATTTAATCCAAAATATGACTCTAATGAAAACATTTATAAAAACTGTAGAAGCGAAGAAGTCTCGAATCACCAGTATATTGGCAATAGTTGGTTACCCAAAGGATGCGACATGGATACAAATGCTGTCTTTTTGATCTGCAAAGATTTCATTTATGGTATCATTTTTCTGAAAATCGGCTGCATGTGTTTTTCAGAATTCCAAAAATTGTTGTTAGGCAGTGTTTTCTTAGGTATGGGGGGCAGTATTGGCAGTATTGAAGTCGTCGGAATAACTAATCAACTATTTATTTAAAAATTAAAAAAGATAAGGAACACGTGCCCATCAAGTTTAGGGTGCAAAATAATATTGGATAAATAATATAAATAAATAATAATATAAAATTATACCCAACACGCTGTAGAACCTGAAAAACCAATTTTCAAAACACACAATTATCACACAGACCCGGGTTCTATTTGTGGCAATTAGTCTAATACTCATCCCAATGAAAGAGAGGCCAGGCCGTTTTCAAAATACCTTGCCTCCGCTATAAAATAAATTAGTTTAAACAAGGACCTCTTCTGGCCCAAAATGCGGAGTTAAAATGTAGGCGGATGCATGCTTAGAAACTTTACCTGTTGGGGGCTAAAATTTATCTTTTTTTTAATATTATCATTCTATCATTACCTTACCATACCTTATCATTCTAATAAGAATAATAACCCTGAATCTATTATCATTTTTTTTCTTTAAATGGCCCTTCACATATGGAAATACTAAGGTAACACACTTAAACCTGCAAATCTTTTTTGTTCACTAGTTCTCTCATAGCAAGAAATGGGGTTAAACCTGCAAAAACACTTTTATAAAGTATTTTTGACTGTTCAACCGAATTTTCAACATTTTATATGTTCAGAAACATCGAGAACTATGATCATCTTAATGTAACATATTGGTTTATGAATCATTACTACCCTAATGGTTGCATGATCATATTATTTATCGTGACTGAATTGAAGAGTTGATCTACCGGATAGGAGTTTCAACTTCTTGCGATTGCTCTAGCAGCCAGGATAGGATGATATCGATTTAGGACGACATCCACCTACTTGAAATGACTCGACTCGACTCAACTTGAAAAAAAAGAGAAAAATTCCCTCAAGCGGAAGCCCTAACGTAAAGACATGATTGGCCTGGAGCATTAATTTGTTCCCTGCATTTCCTTTTTTACCCTCGGCGACTTCGAGAGGCAGACAATAGGAGGAAACTAATGGGCAAGCCCTGGAGGCTAATCTAATCTTAATAGCATTATAATGATAGTGAGCGAATCGATCAGAGATCAATCATTGGAGTCAGATCATTACCGTTCAACCTACAATCTTAGAGGCTTAGTATATTAATTATCATTAGTTTTGATTCCTTGGCCCGAATCCTCCCAGTGATCGTTCGACGTTTGTCTCGATTTCCTTAGTTTTGATACACGTTGGCGCAGACTGTTAACAGCTCATTTTTGAGAGGCTGGAGCAACTCGAATTAGTGGATTATCCTTAATATATCGGTGAAACGATATCGATTGTTGAAATTCAACAATTTTGAATGATTCTGGGAATGCGAATCTTCTTGAGAAAATCATGCGCTGGACCGCTCACTGATATTTGAGATTTTGAGGTCATGGTTGCCAGAAACCTCTGAAAGAAAGTAAAATAAGATTATTTCAGGACTATTGTAGCCCAACCCATTCCAAATTATTATATTCAATTTAAAAATTTTAATTTTTCAATTTTTTTTTTAATTACTAACCCAATACTATAGTAAATACAATTCTCAAAAATATTCGAGTAAGAAAAACAATACGATTATGTGAGCCGCTTCCAAGACTTGTAGAAACGTACGGGATACCTATATAGAAGGCGGTCAGATAGAATGTTCAGTCCTCATGCCCACATCACTCTTCAGAGTTGAACATATGCCAACTTAACAAGCAATATATTGTACCTAATTGAGGTGGTATTGGTACCTTTGTACCTATTCGAATGAGTCCTGGACACCCCACAGCCTATGATTTTGACATACTCTTGCTCTAAGGAATAATTAACCATTTTGAAAAAATTCGCGTTTTTCCTACAATTTCATTCTTTCACCTTTGCAACCCCTTAAACTTCCTTAATCCTCTCATTCCGTGAGAGGACCTAAGAGAATGAATGACATACAATAAAACATTCGAAGTTGAAATTTCCAAGGGGAAATACCGTCGTATAACCATCAGAGAGACAACTGCAAACGCCAAAAAATGTTTTTAGCAGGTAGTTACCGCTCGTCAAGGTGGGTATCCCCTTCATGGGGTGACCATCTTGTAGGGCCGCTTCTTACATTGAACAGTTTGGTGATGATTCAAACAACCTCAGCCATCAACGCTCAAACAACCAGCGGTCATAACGCCTGATTCTTTGATAATACTTCAATCATAATCTTCTCGCAACCGATGAAGCTCAAAAACCCCATTTGCCAATTCCATAACCCAATACATTTACATACAATACATTACTGATAAAACACCGTTAGATATGTTCCACCTAAGAAAAACGTAGTCTTACAGCAATGTAAATGAACCCCAGAATGAATTTATTCGTCTTCATCACATAAATTATTTGAAATCAACTTTGCTGGAACAATGTCACTGAAACTACCAACGATCGACAATGTGCCCGATGTAACGAGGCGATATCAACAAAAACTCGGATTAACAACCAACAGTTATAACCCCGGAGTACACGGGTTCCATTTTCATTTATTTTATCAAATCTGGGAATCTCGTCTTCGCGGCCCCTTGTGCATTATTGTTCCAAAAATAATGAATCTTTATACTCGACCAAGTTTGTTCTTCGCGTGTTACTGGCTAATGAATCGTTTTCGGTGAACAGGCATTCATTCCGCCCCCTCGCACTTCTTTAGCCCCTGGTTTAGTATTTCGTTTTTCTCGTTGGTCTTCGAGGTTGGCATGGTTGGTCGGTCGGTGAGGTTCCGGTTATTTTCCATTTATCGTGAATAATCGCCTTCGGGGTGGGTCTCAGTTTTTTAGCAGTCGTCAAGATAGACTAGTAGGAAGGGGCGGAAGGGTGAGAGGGAGACAAGAGTTTCCCAGCACAGTTGAGGTTATTTGCAGTTTAGAAATTCTATAGACCCGAAAAAAACACACTCAAAGTTCCTATTTAGAAAATACAGTAACTTTTGGCGTGCAGCAATGAAACTAATCACAAACATCATTTATATTTCCTCCCAACCGTACTTTATTGAATCGTGCAGAATTTTAAGACATTAGAGCTCAGGGATATTAGAGCACACATAGGTTTGTCCTATTAAACATTAAAGAAAGAATCACTTTAATCACAAGTCAAAAAAGGCTAAAATGCTGCATTATTGCAGGATTTTATTACCCCAGGTGGATTCCCCTGGGTGGAATTGTAGCTTTGAGGACCCCAGTGTAAAAACCAAATTAATACGATTAATTTTAAAAAAACTAATCTTAACATGTAGTTTGCCTCTCTTAGGTTTAATCAGTCCGGGACTGATCTCAAATTCACCGGTCTAAAATTTAGCGCAAAATCATGTTACGCACTACTTAGGGTCCGAAAAGCTTTAAAACCGTTTTAAAATGGAGAGTGTACACATTTCCGAACTTAGCATTTCGGCGGGAATGAGCATCCGAGATTATGAATCTGAACAAATTGAAACGTAAAACGTGAATGTTTCAGAAGGATTGTTTAAAAATTTCAAAAAAGAATACAAGAATATCATCCCAATTAGTATGAGGAAAGGAATATGATAAGGTCACCCAGTAGGTTAGGATCGATGCGTTGTATCACGTTCAGGGGCTACCGTGTTTACGGGGGTGAGAACAAGGCAAGGTTACAGGCTGACGACCCTCTGAAGGAGCAAAATGTATCAGTTTCTTTGAGGAACCGGATGAGGGGGTAAAAAGTCGGTAACCGATCGACCTGTTGAAACGTTTTAAAGGCGGTCTGAACACCCGGCACCCTTCAAGTATCGAGTGACCGGGAGTGAAGATTCTCGGAAGAGTGAATGAAGGGAGGGGTGGGAAGGGGAATTTGGGAGCTGCACTTCGAGGTGGACGAGGGGGGTGTTTTCATCCCCGGCTCGCCCCTTGGCTCCTTCAGGGCCTCTTCTTAGAACAACACTTCTTTCACCCCCGCCGTTACGAGAGGGTGAAAGGCGGTTTCGGTGGGGGTTAAGACTGTGGTGCTAAGGGGGTGGCAGGCGCTAGCCACTTAACAAACATCAATACCTGACACCCTTCCTTCCTTGGTTCCATCATCGTTAAACAACCTTCCGCCTTACTTTTGCAACCGCTAATCGTTCGCGTTAAACCGGACTATGCGTCGATGCCTCCTAAAAATGTACTACCACCCAAACCGGTAATAAACTCCATGGGGATGTTCTCCAGTATTCAGGAGAAGCTCTGATAAGAGTATTCTGTTGTAATATAAATCAAGTGTCGCTGACTCAACTTTCTTGTCCAGGGGCAACCTAATGCAGGGAAAACCATGAACATTGAACAATTTTCCCATGCATGCCTCATCAGATCCACTTAAAAGTGGAACTTTTCGCAGGAAAACCTTAATCCCGCTAGCGTACAACCACGAAATTCCAAAAATGTGTGGCCTTTTTGTAAATGTTTGTATTGTCTATGTTACGCGCTCTTAAATTGCTCGGTTAACGGATCAAGGCCTAATGGTCAACGCCCGTGTATCCACTTATTAGTTACTATATTGTAACGATTTATATTCTTTAGTAAATAATTTATTACAATCGTTCACTTGAGTACATACACTGTTCACATTCGCGCACTTACACAATCACAAAGCACAATACACGCATATAAATTAAATTGATGATTAATCGCACTTTCATTTGCTATTCATAGTAAGGTAAGTCTATTAACAGTGAAATGAGGTCTCTTACAGATAGGAACGCTATCGCACAATGCACAGACCGATGGGCCATGGCCCCCTCATTGGGGCTGTATCCTGGTGCTCTTATCAACAGAATTAGTGTAACGAAATATCTAGATCAAGTTTCATATTGACCGAACATAATTGAATATAATTACAGTTGGGTTGATCCAATAAACCATTAGGATTCCTATCAACTCCCTCAAATGGAACTGGGTATCAGACGAATACCAATGAGGTCTAGCGGAAAGAACTTCCTCGTTCCTGTTCAGGGAGCAGCCTCCACGCCGCCTTCAAATTAATACGATGAAGGTCTATACGCGTTAATAGGTAGTAACAGTCATTGTAAGCCCCACAACGTCAAATGCCAGTGCTTATGAGGACGGGCCGACAAACCGTTGTAAACTGAGGAACTTGGTGTGACACATTTTGAATATAGTGGGTAAAACCTGGCTTATTTAGGTGGATACGGGTGAAAATCTATACTCAAATTTTAACAAACTGCCTGAATTATGTCTGCCCGTCCACTTTTTTAAGCCACTCCGATAACTACCTCAATTGGAATCCGATTTCTACAGCATTTTCAACGGTTGAGGGACATGAGCTCTAATAGTTGCCATGTTAGTTTCGTTGAGATTAAACCCTTGAGAAAACGCCAGGAATGGAAAACCCAACTTGTTCGGTGGGTTCTGAAAAATGCGAGTCGAAATCTTGATTTCGGCGCATAAGAACACTTTTAGTTCAAAAAACGAATGCGAATATTATGCTGCTTGACTGTTTTGTAGGCGAATGGTTAGATCTAAATCATCTTTTATTGAACCTTGTCTGCGACGGACCTGAGATTCGTACGTTGCCTATTCCTAGCACACCGAGATTTCAAAGCTCAGTGAGATTCTACCAACTGTAAAGGAGTAGAGTGAACGCCCTGAGATACGTGGTGATGTGACGGTGACGGTCAGGTTCCGAGAAGTAATTCCGTACGTTTGAGAAACGGCATCGGGCGAGAACGAATCCCGCTGAGTGACATTATTGACATGGCGCGAATAAATTCTGCCGGACCCTCCGACACGGACCCAAACCCGGCCGATGAGTCGAGGAACGACGAAAAAGGAGAAACACTTCACGGAACGATCTGAGGATAGTTATCAATAATGACCCTGAGAAATATAAGACGAGCACTGCGGGCGGAGGGAGCGGGGAATCGCATTAATGTCGAATCATGATTGAAGACGGGAGTAGTGTTTTTATAAGGTGCTCCTAATGAAGGTCTGCTCTGAAGAAGAAAACTCAGGAAATACCTCCACCTAATGTCCTCCGATCCCAAGGCTATCGGTGGGCTACCTACCAGCCAGGACCGACCCTGTCGTTTCTCCCCCTTTTTCTTCAAATTTATCCCATTGCAGCCTCTTCCACTAAAACCACTCTGACCACACATAAGTATACTTACCACCTCCAAAATATTATAACAGCCCCCCCCCCCCCCCCCAGAACACCCTTCCGATGACCTGCAAGGTAACCCGGTTAGAAGGATACTGAATGAAAAGCAAGGGTTCTTTCATTTCCAAAACCTCCAAGTCAATCTGGAGCTACTGACAAAAACTACCGACAAAAGTATGTACTATAGCAAAATGTATTAGTATCATCTTGAGATCTCAGGTTAATAACCATCCAGGTCAATATGGTTCCTCTCTACAGAGTAAAATTAAATTATTGTTCTGGGGCCTATTCCTAGAAACTCATCACTCCTCACTTAGCAACTCTTGGTTACATTCTATCAAAATTTGTTTTTCAAAAAATATATTTTCACCATTTTTAGCAATCTAGGCTTGTGGGGTATCATTTTTACTAAGTTTAGGACGCTGAATGGATCGGAACGGGTCAGGTCCCCACAGATCCCCAGATCCCCACAACCACTATTTTCAACCCCCCCTCATGTTCGAGATTATTGGCGATTTTCCGCTAAATTATATACTGAATATATAGTATCGTATCGCAGTATCATATTTATCGTAACTATTTACCCCTAAACTCTCAAGAAATAATGTTATTTAATATTAATATTTGTGAATAACCAACCTTCCTCATCGTTGACAACAAAAGCGTCATCACCCGTTTATACATGCAAAAATATTAGCTGAACTGATGTGTAAATTTTACTCAACAATGGTCTTAAGCACATAAAGGCTCGCTATAGCTCGGTAAGGCCAAATTTCTGTACTTGATCCAAATGAAGTTCGTTTTGATGCGCTTTGATGATAACCAGTGACCAATAAGACCGCTAGCTGTCAGAGATACTAAAACTACATGATTACTCACCTCGCTTGCCGTTTATCAGATTATGAAACCTAAAAAATCGCGCTTCCACATTTATCTTCAGAGAACAACTTGAAAATGGGTTTACAGTTTTTGGAAGACTTGTCGTAGGAGGTATTATTCTCCACTAGAATTAAGACGGCGAATGTATCATGATTGATCAAAAGTCGGCACCTACCATTTAAAATGGGCAATTTCAAGGAGAAAATGAAAATGTTATGTCCACAGTTATCTTTTCCTAATCAACAAGTGCATGGTACCAACGCTTTTGCACACATGTAAAATCTAACAAGAATAGAAAAGCCGTTGTACAATAATTTGCAGAGTTTTAGATTTGCATCAGTTAGGCAGTTGTTGAAGTTGTACTCTCAAATGATTGTGGACCTATGACATTGTTCAGTAACCGATTAGTATGTTAATGCTACACTGTATAATCGTGAAATACACTGGCGAATTGTCGATAACTGCCTACTAGAATGAACACATGTGTATTGAATCGATCCGCTTACAATATGGGATTGGCGCGGTCTGAGTCGCTCAAACCCAGTTAGCTTCAAACCCCAGTTCACTCTAATTGCCAGCGTACGTCCGGAGATTGGAACAAAAAAAGACTACAGACGTTCCACGGTGGTTTTTAGGCGTCGATAAAAATCACGCCTCACAGGGAGATCCGGAACCAGACGTGGATTACAACTCGTGATCCATATATGTATCTTTTCTGCCCTTTTTCACTAGAGTGATCGCTACTAACGAATTGGTTTGACCGAAGGCACTGAGGCAAAGGCTCGGATTGAATGCCGGAGATTCACCGCCTTAATTATATTCTGCAATTCACTGAAGCAGAGCTCTTTTGATTGGAGGCACTCAAGTTTGGCTTTTACCCTGGGTTGAACTCAACCGTTAGTGCCGTTCCCTTCGTCGTTTTCCGCATCTTCACCGATGAATGGAATTTTTTCTCGCAATCTTCAATTTTTAATATTTTTTTCAGCTCAATGATGTATTGATCCGTTAAAATGACACGTTAGTACGAGTATAGTACGAAGTGATGATCGTAGAGATCATCAGTGGTTCGTCGATATGGAAATTATCCCCCAATTCTAATGACTGCTTGAATCTACGAAGACAGCCTGGATTATTGAGAGCCTACAACCAGCAGCCTTCATTACGAGAATTGGAAGTATTACAACTAGGAATCCCATTCCAAGAATTGAGTGATAGGATTAAAATGCAATTCAGCCTCCGACGGTTGTCTCGAGGACCGGAAAAGCTCGGTTTGTCTCAACCGTTGACATCTCTCTTGGGCAGCGACCAATTAAAAAAATATTCTCCGCCACCGATGCTGGGAGTGAAATTATTTTTTACCGCTTGGTTTGATAGGGCTCGAAAAAGGAACGAAGACAGTTGAAGAGTAGGAAAAGCCCTCAAACAATGTGTCATCATCATTAATATCAAAAGCTTTACGTTCTGTGAGGCTTTCCTCTCAGACATCCGGTCGGGAACCTGAGGGTCAAGCTAATGACTGGGGCCACCAACTATTGTCCTACTTTGGGAGAAACCCCCTCCCTTCCCCTTCACACCACTGCCTTCTTGTTCCGATCCTGGGCTATTTACACAAAAGAAAACTTTTTCCGTGGAGACTTTTTCTTGCATCGTTCGCCTCCTGAAAAGCTATTGATAGATGGAACTGGGATCCCATTGTGGCCCATCAGTCAAACCTTCTGAAGGCACCAGACAGTTGTGATGGAGAAAAAAAAACACATGATCCTTTTCTCGCTCCAAACTTTTGAAGGCCATTCACAAGAAGAGTTGGAAGCTCATTTAATAAACGAACCACCCAGTAAGATATATGATCCCTCATTCAAGAGTCGATCTCTTTGTGGCATTGGTTTAATTTCAAAGTAGAGCGTTTACCTAGTTGCGCCTGGCAGTACCTCTTCACGCTGATACCTCAAGGACGCAAGCTGATCCAGTGCGAAATTGGTAATAAAAATAGCCTGAAGTGCATTTCCTTGAATTCATGGACGGTATTGTACGGACCATCACTATTCAGAGAACTGACATGACACTTGTGTCCGATAAAATCACAAAAAATAGCGCACCCGTGGTTGGAAAGCAGATGAGTAACGTTACTTCAAGTCTCACAATACCAAAAATTGTGTCTACACAAAAAAACTTCTCAATCTTGGAAGCCGGTCTCACGTCGTTACTTAGATGAGTTGTTTCAGGTCATTCACGCAGAATTAATTACGTGAAAATCAAGGCGAAAGGGGAATAAATGGATGAATCTATTATGCTTGTTCAACACATCGACACGAAGCATCGCCAAAACACGTACGAACGGTTAAAATGAACCATTGATTCACATTGCCTTCAGAGCTTGATGAATAAATCTGTCGCACCGGAACTGATTGAGTTCGCATCGAGTCTCCTACAGCTTTAGTTTTATTTTGAAGTGAAATTGATGGATCTGAATTTCTATTTTTTTCCGATTTCAGCATAAATTATCGCTTTTTCCTCCTTCAAAGTCATGCAATAAGTTTTCGGGGCTGATTTGAGTGGAAGCATCCGTTTTCAAAGAAAAATAACAAAATTTTAAAAAAGTGAGGATTAAGTGTTCTGGATCCATTTAGATCAATTCTGCGTCCAACAATTATAGTGGAAAATGATACCTAACACGCCTAAGTACTTGAAAGCCTAGAAACACCATTTTCGAAATAGGTAGGTACTTAAGTTGACCGGTACCCTCCCCCAGTGGGCACCAATCGGTCTGACGTCCGTCTCAATGGATTCAACGTCCAATATTTGGTGGAAAGCCACTCGAAATTCATTTTTCAAAAAACACATTTTCACCCATTCCTTCCAAAATTTGACCCAATCAGGCTGAAAAGTTTCGAGGACCAATAAGAGTCGGAAAGAGATCCCCGACCTAATTTGACTTTTACACAATTGTCTTCTACCAAGAACGATGTAGACGGCGGACGGCTTACGACGTTTAGCAAGAACCCCTGGTTTGAAATAACCGGACAAGGGAGATATTATTCATGGGACATCTTAACATCAATGATTTTAAGATGAGCACAATTCACGGGTGTGGAGAGTCATGTTTCTATTATTATACATCTTAGAGCTGATTAATTATATGAAGATTCGTGGAATGTGTAACGACAACCTAAGCCTCTCAACACCTGTGAAAGGTATTATTTGTCAATAAGGTATAATACAAACGTCTCATGGCGAAATCGACCAGAGTGAATAATTGTATCATATCATCTACAACATTCCCGGGGGCTGCATGGCATGAAGAGTTAGCGCTCTGATACGGGCCTCCTTCTAAATACGAGTACAAGACGACCCAAGTTTCAAACTAGAAGCGGTGATCGTTCTAATTAAGTCTACCGCCAACCTCAGTCTTCTTTCAGTCCTTCGTTCGTTTCCCTTTTATCTTTTTCGCCCAAGTTTTCTTCGGATTGCCACTCATCAATCCACCTCTTCCGCCAGAGCAAGTTTTTCACGTTCACTTTGAGTTTGAGTTCCGGCAACGAAACGGAGGTAGAGAATCTAACTTGAACGCTTTGGTATTTTCGAGGTGGACAATTCAATCATTAAACCGAATCTTTTGAACTCTTTGATTATTCTGGGGCCCCTCTCATTTCACGCCCCACAACGATGCTGCAAATGTTTACAAAAAGGCTTACTATTCAACAAACTATTTCGCCCCATAAAACCTTCTCGAACGGGAGACAACCAATCCGGAATCCATAGCAATCGTTTCAGCCTCAATTAATCAGTAGAAATGATTCCCAACATGCCTCAGGGCCTAAAAACTAATTTTAATATCCATATCCAATATACATATTTTGACCCATAGGTACCCAAGGAGTGCTGTAATCGGTCCGAGAGCTATCTAAATCAATGCAACGCCCAAAGTTCAAATTTTGAATGAATTCTTTTAAATAATACACTATATTTTACTTGCGTCGCGGAAAATAATGACCCATCAATACCCAAAAGTAATCTAAACCCTTTTCGCTAAGGTTACTCCACCTGGGTTGATAACGCACAATCATGGTCACAGCCCAGAAAATTGAAAATTTTCCAATGAGGCGTACTCGTGGATCTGGAATTGGTCAATTTTTGTTTTCCAATGATGTTGTCCATAACAATGAAAGGGTGAAAAGGTGTCAGATACAGCAGAGATATTGTAAATTTATTTATTTATTTTACCTATTTTATTTTTATTTATTAATTTTTTTTTTTCAAGAAAAATGCTACCCGCTGAAACGAGACGTCACGATCCCCATGAAAAAGTTTTTCAACATACATAGCAATACATGGGCTAATTATTCCAACATAATTAACCAAAAATCAACCTGCCCAATCAATCTCCAGTACGAACTAACATTCCACCAAATCTTATTACGTCTCAAGAGAAAGAAAGCTTATTGCTGTCCGCTAGTTGGGACTGAGAATACCGACTGAGTTATATTATGTGTCTTGTTATTTGTCTAATAACGAGGTCTTACGAATTCTGAAAGCTGACGTTGTTTTCTTATTATTACTGCTCGCTCATCTTCGAAGATTGCTCGTAAAGGAGGGAAGAGAAACTTCTTTTAAAGCTTTTATCAAAAAGAAAGAACCTCGGGGCAAGATCGTGCAATTAATCGTGAATCGGGGTTCAATTGAGCCATACCCCAAGTTAAAAGCCGTGATGGGATGCCGTGGAGTGGGAAGGGTGGAGGGGCCCCATCTTCGTACCCGCTTCCTTCTTTTCTTTTTACAAGGCAAATTATCCATGGTCGAAAAGAGTGGAATAAACTGAGTGAAATTGGATTATACCCGATATCCTGGTTTCCGTACAATTAACTATAGTCGTGATTGGTGGAAAAAGAGCTAAAAGGGGGGAGAAAAAGAAAATAACTGGAAAAGTGAGCATGGGGGGAGGGGGTAGGAGTAACGGGAAAAATCTCATTTCAATTTGTGTTTCTTCTCTTCAGGGGTGGGGGCAATTATTGTGGAGAACAGCGGAGTAGTGCTGGTGAGCAGGGACGGCACGGAAAGGAACAGTTTTAAAATTCAAATCAGGAGACGGATGGTAATGAGGGTGGGGGGAGGATCTGAAACGTTCACTACGGGAAAGAAATGTGCCAGAAAGCGAAGAGTTTATTTGCCTAACCGATACCATCTCAATCGAGGCCTTTTTCTGTTTCTAACCACTGCCCTCAGAAATCGATTCTTGGGAATCACGATCCTTTCTTAATGTGTGTTAAAGGCTTACTCGTGATCATTTCGCCAGGCGGCGCCACAGCCAAGGAAGGACGAACCCATCGACTATTCGAGTCCGTTTGGCTAGAATTTTCATCATGCGTTACTATTATACATATTCATCCTCGCCATATTCACCATAAATTATCTGATCTTCTTCTCGAAAAGATGAGAACAATACTCATAAATTCAAAATTTTGTCGATCTCAACAAATAAGTTGTACTTAATTTCTAAAATTAGCTAAATTTTTTTAAATGAATTTTGATATTTTAGATTTATATCCGTTTTACATATTATTTATATATATTTTGTGAGCCTTCGTGTTTTTTTTATTCGGAATAAATTATGGGTGTAGCGTGAGCTCTCTTTTTTCGCTACTAATTTTACTTCAAATAGAGCTAAGGTCAATTTGACGTATCATCAAGTTGGAAAGAACGAATTAATCTAAATTTTGATTCTTCATTAGAGTGTTAAAGTTAGTGGGCCAAATTTTCTCAACTGAAGTGTTCATATTTTCCAAAATTTACTGTTTTGGTTCAAAATGTGACAAAGTTAGGGAAGGGGGGAGGGGATGGATCTAAATGTTGTTTTCGAAAAATGGATTTTCAAACTTTTATCGATCTAGGCGTGTGGGGTATAATTTTTGAATAAATTTTAGACGCTGAATCCTATGAGACGGGTCCCGAAACAGTTGGCGGAGGAGGAAATAGGTCAAAACGGGTATCTATATACCACCTTTGGATGTGTCTTTCCAAGATTTCTTTTACGCGGTATCATTTTCCACAGAATTTCGAATCCTGAATCAATTGGAATGGGTCCGGAATTTTGTCCAATTTTCAATCAAGTTTTAGCCAATAACAAATAGGTGAATTTTGAAGATATCAGAGTTAACGCTAATTATGTATGTTATTCTGTACCCAATGAATATGAAGAATGAAAATTCATCCTTATTTATCTCCGTAATGAATTCCAAATCTATGGATCAAATTTGTAAATATTATTCATTATTGAATTCATTTATATACCTACCTTGAAAAATGAAAATTATCTAAATGTACCTAGACATGTACTAATTGAGTTATTGACAAAATGTGTCCTTAGCTTTGAGTATCGCTTTGGTTTGAGGTGGTGTAAGGTAAAAGTTCCGATTTCGCAAAAGCACCTGGTGAGCAGACTGTTAATGAGTTTTTCTGAAAATTCGGACCAACTCGAATCTCCACACGGTAGAATGGCGCTCGAAAGCGTCACAAGAGAGGATATTATCAAGAGAAATAAGGAACCATGTACATGGAGAGAAACGGGTGACGTGTGCGGCAGTGGTGGAGGTGGTGGTGGAGAGGGCTGCTGCGAGAGAGTTGAACACGGAATTAGATAAAAGTGTGTTGAAGTGTGGAGTATGACGAGGATGATGGGATGTTAGCTTACCCTCTCTCCTTCTCACTCGGGCTCGTGGAAGAAGAGGAAGAGAGGGAACGGGAGGACCCAGGACCCGCGCGGGGGCGCCCCAAGTTGGTGTCATCTTGACTTGACAGTGAAAAAGCCCGTGCCTTGCCCCCAGACTCCCATCACACCGTTCTGTCACATACACACACCAACCCCCCTCATTTCGGTTCGCCTAACCTACTAATTACACTTCAAATGCTAAGATTCCAAGCGGAAAATCCACCAGGGCCCGACCCCCGACACAATTGTAATTATTTAGTTCTAATGTTAATTTTCGACTGTATTTTAAGGCTGTCATCCCTTCTCTCTCCTCTCGCTCGGCTCCTACTCCCGACCAAGAGAGCAACCCTTTCATTTTCACTGCCTTCTTTTCAGCCCCGTATTTAGTCCCACTTCCGACTTCCTACCCTCACATTCTTACACGCTTCACAACTTCAAATGTGATCTTTAATCGTTTAATTCGTCTACCTTATAAACGTAATTGTGAAACTCTAATGGCTCTGACATTTTCTCATCTCGACCCTTTTCGCCGTGAACGTGGGGAAAGGAGGAGGCGATACGGTCTTTACAGGGTTCATCCACATTGGGTGCCTTCTTTTTCCTAAATTGGAACCCTCATTAGTTCGACACGATACAAACATCAACAGTAATAATTTATTACGTATTTAATTTACTCTATTGACACACTAAGCTGATTTTTGGTTGTACCATAACAATACACAAAAGCTGAAAGGTCTTTTACATTCATGAGGGATCTCACTCGTGAAGACCACATAAATAGGAAAAAGTGAAACTATTAATATTCTTTTGTTGAGTAACCATCAGAACAATACCCTCTTGATACGCAGGTACCCTCAGCCGGAATGTGTTAATCACTTTGGGACCCTCTGAATCGATTTAGAAATTTTAGTGGAAAAAGGTGTCCAACACGTCTAGGTATTTTTTAGGTATAACACCATTTTCTTCTCCAACTTTCTTCTAAACAAATTTTTTTTCTTTTTCCAATGGAAAGCATAGATTCTAGACAAATTTTTCCCGAGGTGTAACTGCAGAAAAACCTCCATCCTAATAACGCAAAAGCGACAAAGCACTTTTATAGCAAATGAACAGTAGAATCGACCACATGAGTTTGTCTGTCCCATAATTTGTGTAGACACTGTATAACCTAAGAAGGGCAATCGATTTGCTGAATTCTAGCTCTGTTTGTAAATCAGAAAAAGTTCCCTCTCAAAAAGTAACGACCCGATGTTGGATGGTGAGACAATGGCAGCAGTTCAGAGCAGATGACGGACAACGCAAAGGGAAGAGGCAGGTACGTTCCCCAGAAGAACCATTAGGCTATAAGTGTCATTAACCAGTATGAAGGCTCTCACGAACGTAATTAGACCTCAAGAAAATGTTCATTAGGAAGTGCAAGCTTGGTGGTTGATGTATTCGACCAGAAGTTGTGCAAGAATATTTGCCATTGTCCGGCAAGACTAGCTGTTCTTTTTGGATTGTTTCTGTCCCACAATGATACGATCGCCTTCCGTGGAGGGTTACGCTGAACCGTGTCACGTCTCCTGAATCATCGCTCATTCGGCCTGCGATTCCCTTGCAGCTTCAGAATATCTACTATTAGAGCCAGACAACTCCCACGTGATACTAAAGACCGACTAGCTCTGGAATATGTATAAAACGAGTGAGTTGGAGAGAGAAAGCAAACTTCAAACGATGGTAAATATGCTAGAATTTAGCAAATCTGCGAATTTCTTAGAATAGAGTGTAGCCATAAGTGAATAATTGATAGATTTTGGATGATATATGGTTTTTCTAATCAATGGCTACTGATGGAAAAAATCAACACGAGTTTTAAAAACATGCGATCATTATCAGGATTTTGGGAAGTAACTGAAGAGTATGAAGTAGGAATAGAAGTGTGTTAGAGTGGTGTTTTGAGTGGGGTTGTGAACAGCTCAGCTAAAAGAATTCTATTGATAAACGATAATATATGAACATAATGCGGAGTCAACGTATCACGATTTGTTCCCTTGACTCCTAGCTCTGCATTGAGAGTTTGGAACCAGTGCAGAATGAATCCAGCTGTAGTGGCATGTAGACGCTTGGCTCCAAAACATTTCAGATTTTGATCAAAGCTCATGCTCGGCTTAGGACAAACAATTCTATGTCTTCGTCCAAAGCAGGTTGACCGTCTACCGTGCACGCCGTATTCCTTTTGGCCCAAGTTGGTCCGCATAACGCCAACGGGGTAAAATGGATTCTTTGAAAAATGGCTTCCAAGAATTTGAGAGTTGAATTGATTTAGATTGTGTTTTGGACCGCTTGTCGAAAGCGTAGTTCGAATTCCGGTTGAAAAAAAAAAGGATAGGTTGAAGATGGTTTATCGAGAATTAAGGCGATCTAGTCGATTTTTGACGGTGAATCGGTTCAGATGGGACCCGGACCGATCACCGAGCATTGGAGAAGAAGGATTCCTATTATTGAAAACGTTAATTTAAAAAATATATATATTTATAATATATAGTATATCACTTACCTAGTCTGGAAACCTCGAAGACACGCTTTTGCACATCAGCGAGAAGATCCGCCTGTCAAAATGATGAACAATAAATTATTATTTTAATCCTTAGCGTTTTTCTTTCGTTTTAAAGAAAATCTGGGTAGGTTAAAAAAAAAAAAAAGATTAAATGAGTGCATAAATTGTGGGTATACCGAATTGACGTGAAGGCATCATGAGCAGACCCGGTAATTGTAATGGGTTAAGTCATTCTGACGCAAGAAGAGTTAGTATAGTGTAGCACTTCATGTTTCTGTTTGTGTACGTACTCAACGACCAACCGCAGCGTTTAATCGAGGGGCAGGTATATTGAATGAAGTGATAGAGTTTACCTGTTGGTGCCATATAGGGGTGGGCAATGGATCGAAAGGAAAATACAGGATATACCACCCCTCGCCGCTCTGCAATGATCCCACCAACGTTTACGCTCTCGTCGAGTCGCTTTCCCCATTCCCAGAGCCCGCAACCTGATTCGGTTTTCCCCTTTTATCGGGAAACGTTCGAAATGGTATAGAAGGCCCTTTTCCCTCTCATGTACGGGATAATCCTCCCCGATCTCACCTGTTGAGCACAAACACCCTCTGGCAGGCCCCCGATTCATCGAAAACTTTGTCCCCTTTCCCAATTCACCCCCCCAAGTCCTGCCAAGGCCCACAAAGCCTCCAGGTTTCGAGGGAATCGCTCTGATTTTTCGACCCCCGGAGTTTTGATACCCTCTCCCTCCATCGGCTTTCTCTAATACCCCCGTTTACCTCCTATCACCTCTGGGGGGGTTATTGGTTTGTTTACTAAAGGCCCTCAATTACTGGGCTTTCTTTCTGAGTCTCCGATTCATTCAACCTCTGATCCACCCGAATTAACACGCTGGAAAGCCTTTTTTTCCCCTTCACCAGCCTACTTCTCTTCACTTTTCGTGTTTCAATTTTCGAAAAAGGGAAAAAATTATTAAATTTGCTCACCATCCCTCCGTGTTTTTTGCTCTCCACTGAATTTGACCACTGTAATATGATTGCTGTACCTCCAGCTCTGATTATTTAGTCATTCGATTGGGTGCTCATCTTCACTCGATTGAAGATAGACGATGACTTATTATATCATCCAGTTTTCTATGTATCAGCTTCAGAGTAAGTATCCACCTATTTAGAAACTGGGACGACTGTCGCTCAATGGGGATGGAAGTAGTGAGAGTACCCACTCTTGAAACTTGGTTCTTTGAAAAAATTATTTTGAAAACAAAGTTTTTGTTCATTTATCCTATCAAGTGCATTTTTTTGTAAGCCTCGAACGTACGCTGGACATCACAATCAGGAACCACCCAAGATAGTGGAAACATTGGAAAATCATTTTAAACGTTTTAAGTAATCTGAACGTTTGAACATCTGAATGAATAAAATCAAATATTATAATTACGAGTATTATATTGAGGTATCTTCTTGTCCGTTTTGAGCTGGAGGCTCTGATACGCCTGTTCTGTTTGTATGCACCCTTAATCATGAAAATGTTTTCTTAAACTATTTAAGAATTTTCGAAAACGGGGAGAAGACTAAACCAAATAATTGTCGCTCCCGCGTTCGAAATACCAATGCCGTATTTTCACCATCTGAAGACCTCCGGTTGTCACGGTAGCTTTACGAACTTCGGTGTCTTAGTATAAAATCGACCCCTCCTCGATTTCCTCATGAATATTCAAACGAAATAATTCAGGTGAAGTAGCAACATTTGAAAATGATGTGCTTGGTGGTGGCGCTTCCAACATTGAAGTTTAATTAAAAGATAATATTTATTATATCCTTAGTCGGCGAACCGTATTGGGAAAATGACTTGATTATAATTTTTAATTATAATAACCTCTTAAAATGTTAGCCGCCATTAATAATCCTGTTTAGTAATTAGCATTTGAGGCGGGAAAAAGGTTTTCGCCACGCCGACTGAGCAATTATTTATTGAAATATGAATTTTGGGATTGGGACAGTGGTTCCTCGTTTCGGTCCACCCCTTCCCGTCCAACCAGCATCGCTTTTCCCCCACCCCTTTCTCCATCCCTCCCACCATTTAATTAACTTTCTAATTACATTGGTTATGGACTGAGGAGGTGGCGGGAAGGTTCGGGGGCAGCTCAAAAATGCCTTCACTCTCTTCCTGAGCTTCTCCCGGCCCGGAGGCGGCGAGGTGGAATCATCTGGACAGGGGAGGCTGTGGAGGGCCAAGCCTTGAGATCGGTCTGGCAGAAAAACAATTCAACTTCACTCTCAACGATAAGATGTTCAATGAGTGTACAGGCGTCGTTCTGGCATGTAACGTACATTCTTGAGCAGTGTCAGGCTAATAAGAACTGCGAACGCGGAATACTGTTAAAGAACTATGTAAATTATTCCACACGGTTTGTTATTCTAGAAATTCTTAGCACCTCCTGTACTTTCATCTTCCTTCTGATTGGTCGTTCTCTCCCACTAAGTCAACGTACTATAGACATCTGTATAAAAATAGAACCCGTTCCCAAAATCCATTAGAAGGCCACTTAATGAAATGATGCAGTTCCTTGGTCGTTTCCTTTGTTTCAGACCCACAAGTGATTACCAATGTGATTAGGGATTTCGTTGGCTGCTGATATGACTCTGCTCTTCAGCTGTGGTTAAGCAAACAACATATATAGCATAACAAAATAGCATACGTCAGCCGTCCGTCTTTGATATACCCAGAAGTTATTATTTTTATTTTCGAGTGAACTGGTTGGCGGTTTCAAGAGTGTCATTCCCTATTTGTAGCTGAGAAGGCAGAACACTCGTTCAGTTAGGTAGAATTATACTGGGTATTCAAGCTATTCATTCCCAATCCAATGAGTGCTGGCGGTGATGACTCATTTAACGAAGCCTCGGCCAGGACACGGACAGCAACAGTATCAAAATCATCGGCTTAGCTCAGCAGCTGAATGGTGCGATTTAAAAAATTTTCTGTAACATCTATACCAGATGTGGGTGGCTCGACAGACCATTATACTCTCTCGTTGTTGAACATCAAAGACGAAATTCGTAGGTATTTTCCCCTCCGCGGCCCATACTATGCAGGGCGAGTCAAAACCAAGTCCACCAGTGAAGCCATGATAATCTAATACCCTTCCAGACAACGATCTGGCCTACCCCTTGGCAGTGAGATTGAATACTCAAATAATTGGTTTGAAAATTCCGTTTGAGCGCAAATGTGATTAACACATAACAATAATCAGCAGCCATGTGGGTTTAACGTTCAAGTTTCAAGAAAAAAGCAACACTGTTAGGTCGAAACACATACCGCAATTTCTAACCTGGTAATATCGGTGGGGGCGTTATGAGGGGGTGGTTGCAAATAATAAAAGAAGGTAATTGGTTGATGGAGGAATAACCGTAAACCCCTGTCCCATCTCCAAGAGACGTCAGCGTATAAAAGGGAGCCCTCTCCTTTATGTCTTCCCTAAAAATCGCCCCACCCCTCCACCACCGTTGCAAGAGCATGTTAAAAGAATACACCGATTTTATGCTCTTCTCCTTGAGGGTGTAAAGATTTGATTTGATCATTGGCTTGAGTAGTTGGGCTTTCAGGATCCTTTTCCTCCCATCTGGGTTTTCTTTTCATCATAACACGTGTTTCGGTCTCTTTGAGAAAACCGAACTTCGGCTTCCCACCCCCTTCCTTCGACTTGGCCTTCCACTTTGATTCACTTCTGAAACAAATGAATTCATTCGAAGCTATTTCCTTCTGTCTGAAATCCTATAAATTCCATCCTTTTCTTCGAAACTCTTACGGCTCTTGAGTCAAACGAATCAGAACTCTTTGACCAGCCTTGATAGCTTCTTGAATCCGGAAGAATGGTTACTATTAGCGTATTCTTTCAAAAGTTGCCGGGGTATTGAGCAGCCTATCTCCAGATCAGACTGAAGCAGTAACAACTCTAACATAGTGACAAGTAACTTATGAACTAGTGATTGGTTGAGAACAATAAGAGATCTAATATAATAAATCGACTTTTGGAGGGGGAAACCCCTAAAAGCTGATGATTTATATTTCTAATTCATACCATCAAGATGTAAAACTAAGCCCTATGCTTCATACAAGGTGAAGAGAAGATATGGAGGTTAACCAACATTTGTAGGCGGAAAACCCGCATTGTCCACGGAAATCCCCAAGACTACGGAAAAATAAGGGCAATCGAATTTTCAAACACCGATTTCTGTGAAACCGTCCTCTTTGTTTTGGATAGTGGACGAAATTGAGTTCCCTTCAGTCTAAAACTCATGCAACACGCTCTATAGAGAAATCCATAAAAGAACACACCTGTGACGATGTTTGTAAACCCTATTTTGGTTCTTGTAGCATTGCTTCGATTCGAATTTCATCAATTCACGTCAGTGGAATGGAAAGGCGAATAAAAATGTAGGCATTGATCAATCTGTGATTTAGAAATGACTTGAAAAACGAATCCAAGTTTCACTTCTAGGCTTCACGACCAAATAGGTCCCTAGGAGTTTGAAAAACTCGAAAACTTTTAAGCTCGCCCCCCTTTCCACCACCTCATCGGTCTTCATGTTCCCTTTTTTTCTCGATGTTCACTCCTCGAATGTCTCACAACTTATAGCCGGGAAAAACTCGATCCTAGAAGTGAAACAAGGTTTTGAAAAATGATGGGAAGTTGTGGGAAAATGATGATGAAGTTATGGTTGGAAGTGAGAGGGCGGGGGATGTGGGATGGTCCATTTTACTAATGTAAGACTGACAAGGGTTGTACGTTGCTAGAAATTCTTTTTCATAGCTCCCTACCCCCTCCGGGCAGAAGCCAAGGCACATTTTTAAAAACCCCGAGA
Organism: Cyrtorhinus lividipennis; assembly: GCA_019603395.1. Lineage (NCBI taxonomy): Eukaryota > Metazoa > Arthropoda > Insecta > Hemiptera > Miridae > Cyrtorhinus > Cyrtorhinus lividipennis. The sequence goes on along the minus strand of CM034007.1, from coordinate 17,354,847 downwards.
GCAGATAAGCTGTACTCGCTTTTTTCTTTCTCTCGGGTTTTTTTTTTTTTTTTTTTTTTTTTTTTGTCTTGGTTTTGTCACCCGTAAAGAGCAAGCTGCCTGGGGCGCTTTTAATTTTACAAGAATCACGGGGTAATGTGTATCAACTCCCTATAAATAAGAGTTCTCTCATTATATCCGAGTCCCTTGTCGTACATCAACCAGTAAGTCCGATGGTGATTTGAGCAAGATTTTTCCTTCCAGAACATTCGCCATTGATTCCCCCTACGTCTGCTTCCCCTTCGAGCTCAATTATCAGATACGATATTGCCTCCGAATCATAAAATGAAACGCAATCACCATTTCGCCAGTATTCTCCAAGTCGCAAGAACGCCACGTAGTTACACTCCTGTTCCCCCAGCATTGGAATCAAATGTTTTCAACCCTTATGTATACGATCGTGTGAAATAACAGAAAGATAGTTCCAATGAGGGAGTCGATTCAATTTGCGCTGGAGCCAATTAACAGGGGTTGAAATTACCCGTAAACTCTGTGTACACGTAATACTCATATTACGGTTATCACACGAAAGAACAGATGCCCCAAACTTCAACCTAGTGCAAATTGAGCCAGTGCCACTCGATCGATCAAGAAAACAATCATCATGATGTATGTTAGTGGTTTGCACACATTACGTCCACAGCTGAAAACAAATGTTTAAACATCAGCTTTCCCTCAAACAAGAAACGACTCTCAATTTCAAATAAAACGACGGAGCACCAAAGGCCAAAACGGAAGATTACCGAGAAATCGGTTAATTGCGTGATCCTCACGTGAAATGACAACAGGAGTATCAGGCACTCATTATTAATGCAATGACGACATACGATACCTGGTGCAAAAACTTGATAAGATCATTGTCCATTTCATTAGGGGTAGGCTTATTATAGCCACCTCATCATTCATTTCGATCTCAGATTTTTTCCGACATTCATGTCAGGCAGATAATGTAACCATTCTGCATTAATTCATCAGTGATGGGTGCCTCGGACAATCACTCGAAACACATTGGACAACGCGCGTAGGTCCGATGATTAACCCATAATGAGCACCAATTTCGTAAGTGAATTGCGAAATTTGCATGGATCCCGAATGGACTCCTTAGGCCACAGGACCGATAAAATGAAGGTATAATATCGCCAATAGAAGAATATATTGTTTAAGTCCGTACATACAAGGTGGTGCTCTTGGTCCAAAAGTAGGAATTGGGTAAGGCAAGCTTGAGAAAGCTGACGAGATAGCCGTCAACTGAACCTTTTTAGCTGACCTCGTTTCCAAGATATTATTTTAAGCTGTAACGCACGACAGTTCTGTGTAAAATAAAATAAAAACTGCAAGAAAGCATCACGAGGAAAATGTTCAAGGCTAGATTTTCTGAAAAGCTGCCGAAATTGTCATGATCCACCCATACAATTTACCCATATAATTTGATTGTGATATTACTCGCGTGAGAAAGCGTATCTTCGAGTTCTTCAGAGTAAATAACTAATGAAAAGAACATTTTAATCAAGACCCACGCCCGCATTACACCGGCTTTGGCGGCGGGACACGGTCCAAATCTCAATCGATTCAGCGTGAGAAATATAGTGAAAAATGACCACCTCAAACATTGAATAATTTAATTTTATATTGCGATTCGTGAAGGGCAACCAGTCAACCAGTTTTACTTGCTTTATTGTTGAAATTAATTATTGTATCTTTTTCTCACTGTAACAAAAAGAAAATGATGTTTTCCGAACTATAACGTAAACCATCAGTCCTGTAAAACACAACCTTCAGGATCTTATGAACATTATGGAATGCGTGAGAGCCTCGAACGGTGAGATAGGATCGGAAAAACGTCTAAGGATGTGAAGCACAGAAAATTGATAATCGCCCTCACGGAACAGTGATTTGTGATACGTGCGAGAGGACATACGTGTGAAAAAAGCCGAAACCACGAACAGTCACTTTGATACCTACTCAGCCGGAATTCAAATCACGCGACGGATGGAGGAAAACGGACACTAGCGGTACACAAATTTCACTCCCAAATTCTATACCTACCTTCTGCATTGAAAATGACGCTGATATTCAAATCACAAGTCAGGACTGATACGGATCGTATCGGAGGCGGAAGGGTCGGGAACAACATGCAGGGGTGGAATAAACTTATATTGGTTGTTGAAGGCAGGAGCTCGTTAGGGTTCGGAAAGTTTTCGGATATAATCTGCATCATGTGACTATTTTATCAACTAAGCGAGGCAGAAGTTTCGATATACGACAGGACGTGTTGACCGGAATCACGAGGGTTTTCAATTCGAACTTTCCGAGAGCGTAAACCAAATTGATGACAAAGGACCAGAAGCAGACAATAGGTACATCGTCCAATGCGGTTCTTGAGAGATGAATGAATTCATCACAGGTAAGAAGAGGCAGACTCCACCTATTCACCCCAAATTACTGGGCAAAGTCATTTTAGGTACTAAGAGCATTATTACAAGACTAAGCATGATGAATTAAATTTATTAACGGAGATCATGCTCGATCGGCAGGCTCGCAACGGGACACTCGTACGATTGCGTATAGAAAGAAAACCGTCTCCAATAAATTCAACGACATTATCGTCGCCGAACTGATTTTAATGTTTATAGACCTAGAACATATGCCCTCATTGTGACATCAACTTTCGTAAAATTTGAAACAATCCGTTTCAGCATACGGAAATAGATTATTGAAGCAATCGCGCATGCACCTTTGATTAGATTTTAGTGGAAGAGGATTATTTGGAGCGAATTGAGGGTATGATTGATATCGAACTGAAATTCTGAATGTTATCAGTACGGCGAGGAAAATCCAACTGTTCAGACATGTTCTTGTGGCCTAATTAAGCACCTATTTTCAGTTACCCTGTTTACCTCAATTGGAATGAGACAAAAATCAGGATGGGTCTATGACAAGCAGCATACCAGCGATTTTTGCAAGTAAAACCGTAGTTATCCGCCGGTGCGCACTATGTCTCCACGTTCTGTGGAGACAAGAGCCTCCACGTTCTCTGTGCACTATACAGGAACAGAACATATTGCACGCGTTATCCGTATTGAATCGAAACAATCAATTAGTCATGTAAAATCTTCAAATAGGAACGCCCCTTTTGGGAACAGATGATTTGAGTCCTTTTGTCCCAATTCGTAACTTCACTTTCCGAACTGTTCGTAGAACAACAACATCCAAGCCCATGAATACCCATCCCGAATTTCCTGTCTCAGGAAGCACAGCAACACATCTCTCCAACCAACAAACGAGCTGCGTCAATTAATGTAGACGCCAACGCAATAGCTGTACAAGCCGTTTATCATTTTCGGTACATCTCGTTTTCTTCACTACTCTCTCGGGAAAAATAATTAATTCACATTGTCTTTCTCACCGCGTAAAACCATCTGGGTTTTTCCTTGTGGAACAACGGTGCTTCCTCGATATATATCTGATTCCAGAGAAGTAATTCCACTCGTACCTTCGAATATTCATTGTAAACCATTTACGTGTCTCACAGTCCTGTCAGTTGTTTCACTCTAGAAGTTCTGTTCCGAGAAAAAGGTTATCGTAATTGGTACCGAAGTAATCGTAATTGGCCTACCACTTGGGCACGAGCTCAATCGTGACGAGAACCGTCCGCATTTTAGCGTAAGTCAGGTGAAATGAGTAATGAGTTTTTCATAGTTATATCCATGGGTTAACAGTCAGTAACGGTTTGATAAATTACTTGAAAACAAAGAAAGAACCATGGAACCAAACCGCTGCATAATTGAGGTGTAACGATGCACTGTGTACAAAAGATTCACACTTGGGAACCTGCAATTTACCAACTCAACACTCGGATTAGGAGGAATGAGCTTAAATAATTAATCGAACTGTGAGCATCAAACAAATGGTGACTGCTCTCGTTTAAATTGTTAGTGATTTCGTAAAAACATACCAAACAGTCAAATGGTGACGTTTGAGGAGTATTATTCCTCCCAGTTCGGACAATCGAGGGTTCTATACACCGAAATTAATCTGAAATGCCGACCTTTCATATGACAAGTTCGAGAATATGTTTCGAGTTGCTGAGAATTTTGTTTGACAAGGAGTGACTTGAGTCGATTGTTATTAGAGTTTCTTCAGAAACAGACAAGCATGGCGCATCAACCTCCACAATCGCCCACATCGATAATCACGAAAAGAAGTAACTGCCCCGCTGAAGAGCGCAACTCCGCCGCACGCGCAAATAATAAGAAAGTGTTCTCAGAAGGCACGAGTTTGTAGATTTACTCGAAAGTAGAAGTCAAATTCACAGTCGGGTAATATAATTAGGGAAGTTGAACTGGGGGTGGGGTGGGGTCGAAGGGCGAAGAAGCTCGAGGAGGAATCATTCCTTAATCTTATACAAATAAAATGGAACTTCCACAACAAGTACCTCATTTAAGTCATAGAACTCTAATTGGCGATTCGAGCTAAATAACCGCCGATCCGCACCTTGTTTACACCGCAGTTCCTACTCTTCTAGCACTTTCTCTCACCAAGTTTTTGCTCTTGTAGTACTTTCGCATCTTCCCCACCCCGGCCGAGGTCTTTGCTTTTCTGAACGGGCTTCCCCCACGAGGAAATTTAGCTCCGCGCAGCAATTGAAACTTTTGGTCGGACTCTGTTGATATTCAAGAGATTAACGTGGAAAGAAAGGAGTAATTAATTTAATATACCCACCTACCAAGCGGTCGACAAATTATGTTGAATCATGCGGCCCTTCAGAATTTAAGGAAACCGGCAAACAAAGTCTTCCCCTACATATTAAAAAAAAAAAAAAAAAAAAAAAAAAAAACTCTAGTCAGGAGACCATTGGATAGGTACAAAGTACAAAGTACGGTAGAACCACAATTACGGCTACAGGGGGGGGGGAAGAAAACATGTTACAAATTGACGTGAGTGAGCATCACACCAAACTGGACCAACAACAGATGCCTTGACGGGTTGTTATTTCGTAGAAAAGTGAGCTAACAGCAAAAATAATAATATAAGGAAGTTGGAATAGTGTCTAGTTGTATTATAAGTCTTGACTATTTCAACAACTGGGAAACCAATAAAATCATGTGAACGGCACTCAATCAGCCAACATCAGGAAAATGGTAAAAGTACGCGGGGTGTAGCGGGATTTCTTGATGAAAATTTGTGGAAGTAATATTGTCTTCCAGTAGCTGTGAAAAATCGGAAGATGAGATGCTGATGGCTTTTTGGTTGGTTATTCCTTGAACCTATGTTTTCATGCAGAAAGTCAACCTCCGATTTGTTTACGAGATTTTCCTGTACCTAGGCGTGTGGCTTATCATTTTCCACTAAATTTTGGACGCTGAATCGGTTGGAATGAATCCGGGACCCTCCACAGTCACTTTTTTTCCATAAATAATCAACGTTTGTGGAAGATTTGTTGCGTTTTTTCAATAATTATGGCGTCACTTGGTGAAGAGTGAACGAAAGGATCTAAGACTGAGCTTGGATAGGATGGAAAGCGTTCAACACGAAAGAAGTTATCTCCGAACTGCGCTCGGCGAGATACCAACGCTGATAATGTGACTTACTCGGTGACGCCAAGGAACTTGATGGATGAGCATTGTTTGAGAGTGGGGGAGCGTAGCAAAAGTGGCCATCCTTATTTGCTTGGACCAGTTTATCCTCCCCGTCCACTTAGCGAAGCATCCAGATCACTTACTGGACGTTCTTTGTGGATTCTGAGGACAATTATAAACGGGTACGAGGGTTCCTCAAAGACTCCCTTCGGACGGGATACTCGAGTCCTGCCACCTTCCAACACTGGTGGTCGCTCTCTGGCTGGAGCAACTTATCTCTCAGATGCCGCCTCATCCCGCTCTTTTTTACTGCTTCATTGGATGCCAATAGGGAGGACGGGCGAACGGACGAGCAATTGAGAAAAAACGCGTAATTTGAGTTCGAGTTGCCCTCTTCGGCAAAATCGCATTAGAGCCGCTCTCCCACCCAAATGGACAAGAAAAAACCCGTGTCGAAATGTTCATTATTGTTTTTAGCCGAAGGCCAAGGGAACTAATAAGTTCGTTCATTAGCGAAAAAACCCTTTCAAATGAGATCTACCTTTCGCACACTGCCAGGAGCAAGCTGGGCTCCGGATTTGATAACCTTGATGCCTTCGTAATGAATTTCAGACAGCTAAGTATACCAAGGTTTGAGCAGTGATCAGCCTGAATGGTATTAAATTTGAGGAGTTAGTCCCGTCAAGTATTTTGGATTTATCAGAGGGAAGTCAATCTGAAGAATTCTCACCTAATTTTATCACCTGTAATGGGCGCACGAAGCCATCTAATCTCAAGCCAAGAGCCAACAGAGCAATCATTGAGCCAATGGTGTACTCTCGTTGAAAGCGCTCGCTCAGTACAGTAAAAATGTTACAATTTCTCTAACATCAGCCAGACTGAATCATCAGCCAAATGAGGTCACGTCAAGATTTACAAAAGATTCATACCAGATCTTACATCGGGTTATGCTGAATAGATGAGGCCAAGATTTTATAGGCACTTACACATTTTGAGTCAGTGAACATAATATTCCGCCTCGTTTGTTCAAAGTGCTACTAAAACGTCGACGAGGAACAGATTGATTCATCGAGACCGGGAGTGAGGCGACAGAATGGAAATCCAGTTGATATTGGTGTACAAAGCCTGAAACCCCGTGCGAGGCTCGATCAAATATAATAACCTGGGTGGAAATGAGTCGGCAGTCGGTGTCAGCAATCGGTTGGATGGAGATCCCTGTTGGAGCAGATGTGCCACACCACGCTCGATCGCTCTTCCACTCTCTTGCTCACTGTTTGGCTGAGCTTCGTTATTAGCGATCAACCCTTTCTGGACAACCCGGTCAGACTGTCTCTCACTCACCGCTGGTCGCTCTCTGACTTGAATGATCAAAAGCACCGATGCCAGGAAGCCACAACCTTACAGTATTACGCCTTCAAATCCGTATTCAACGTCAGGGAAGGAAGTCTAGTTCAAAGACATTTTTGAAATTATTTGTTATAAGTACATTTAAAAAAACGATTTAAAATTTAGACGAGAAACTCATTGACGTGACATATGAAGAGTATTTCCAAGAAGCAAATATTATTCCAACTGTAATCCCTCCCTGCTTGAGAGCAAGTGCCTGCTCAGCGAATGGGGTCTCTGAAAAAATATTGAAATAATGTTTTTCAAGAGCGCTGTTATTCCTTTTTAATTATTTTAATTTTATTTACAGACATTAACACAATGCACTCAAACTGTTCCAAGTATCTCGCAGTACTTATCCTTTTCAGTAACGTTCAAACAAGGTACTGTACACTCTCCAAATTTCCGAAATTTCTTCAAAACCTAATCACATTTTTAGTTTTTTCAAGTGGTCATGTTGAAAAACATTTTGAACCGTAAAAAATGAATATTATTTTTGTAAATACTCAAAATAGATCATTGTTGTACGTCGTATAAGTACATATTCCTTCTGTCGTAAGTAGGTAGTCAAAACTCTAGCCCACCTTTCTCCATCCTGAAATTTCCAGTCGTGAAACAACGCAGAAATCGCGTTGTGCCGTGCGAATTGATCCGAGGGTATTCTCTGATTAGAACTGGACACAGATTCCTCGCGGTTGACTGGTATCCCAGACTTTGGTTAACCCTAACCGTTCGACAATGGCCACCGCAACTCACCCTACAAACTCTCCCGGTCAAATAACCCGAATGGGAAAGGCTTTCACGTTAACAGGTTCTTCAGCTAGTTTCCCCTAAAATCGTCTGACCTACTTGAATATTGAAAGACAAAGTGAGTTGGCTTGCTTGCGCTTGAATTCAGTAGAGTTGGACCTGAATTGTTGACAATCTCAAGAATGAATCATGTATCGGTCATATCAGGATGAGCACTTAAAATAGAAAACGGCGATAACTACAACACATTGTCGAGACTACCACCTCTCGCACTGAATAGTATTCTGAGTGACAGGGCTCGCGGTGTACATTTTACGTAGTCAATATACGGCTTGGTGAAACCTCTGGTCGGGTCGTTCAGAATCCACATTTCAATGGTTTTCATGTCAAAAAGAGGAGGTCCCTCAACAGCGGAAAATTTTACCCGCTGTTGATGCACCTCACCTGCTAATGGTTGGTCACATTATACTCGTATACGACCGAAGTGAGACCTCGAGAGAGTGCACTTTTTAACACACCACCGAGCTTGGTTTTACAAATGGGCCATCACCTTTGACCACGCCTTCGCGCCACGACCGATCCTGCGGCTGACATTTATTTTTGGTTCCGAACCCTGATACTCGACTCTTCACCAAGTGACAAGTTGCGGTCGGGTCTGAACGACTTCACTAAATTATTCAACGCTCAAGAGATGGTCAGCGCGTGCATTTTTTCTGTTATCAACAACAGATTCAGAATTGCAGGACGAGAACGCCATTGTAAAAAGCAGAGTAGTCGTCAAAAACTGGAATACCGTAAATTCGGATGCACAAGAAACATTTTTTTTTTTTTTTTTTTAAAATTTTTTTCATTTATTATTTATTATGAGTAAAGAGAAACACAACGACGGGGTCAGAAAACCTAGCTGTTGAAAAATATGACGCGGGATGACAAATGGGGGTGTCATTCAAATTTGAGGTTAAAACTAGAAAACTACAGAACATTAAAATAGGGTACAAACGTAATTATTTCATCCAGGTAAAATTATCTTGATATCCTAATTCCATAAATTGATGATGGTGTTGGGTTTAGAACAGTTTGGATAGTGTTCGGAAACCGAATGTGCAAAGTGCAAATGAGGTGGACGGTGCTTAGCCGGAATGCTTTGCGGTGTCATCATCAATATCAGGCGCTTTTTTGGATTTATCCGTAGATGGGCAATGCCTTTCGGGTTTTAAAAGGCGAAGCGGTCGAGCTTGGAATCGAACTCAAATAGTAGAAGTAAGCAGGACAGCTGGTAGCGGAGTTTCCTATCTTCGCTGTTGATAAATCGCATCACTTTCCATACTCTACGGTCTCTGAGGCTCAAGAGTCTTCTTCACCGTGCATCTCCTTAATCTTTGACGTACTCCTCGCGGTTTCCAACGAAATCCTGTTTTATTCCCTTTCTTGGCTCTGAGGGCGTTACAAAATCGTATTTCCTCCTGATTTTCTTCATCGTGCAAAGTGTTCCTATACCACGTACTCACGAGAACTCCTAAAATAATATTCTTCAAAGTAATACGAGAAATTCCATATGACGGTCCGATCTACTACTACGCCCGTGATCACCAAGTTGCTATCAGGAGGATATTGTGAGCTCGCACCTGATGCGACCCGTCAAAATAATCTTAATTGAAGTCGTCATCCCAAGAAACTCAAGGACGTCATCCAGGAAGAAGCTGTTCCATTGGTAAGTAACCGATGCGTGAGCCGGTCTTCTGGGAACCCCGCCAACCTCGTGACATGGGGATATATCTTTCGGTTCATAGAAGATGCATCAACGGTTCTAAATGTGCCCACATTATTAGGTACACTGCAGAAAAGGCCTTGGTCCCCTTCTCAGAACCGATATTATAAATAAAATGAATCCTCACTCCCACCGAACGCAGAGCTATGATTGCCGTCTTCACGTGATTATTTTCATTTCCCATCTCGAGTGACATATCTTACGAGTGCACTTTCGTTCGCCCACGCGCTCAGGAGCCTGCCTAAGGTCAATCTCTATGAAGGCACTGTTTTATAAGTTGAGAAGACAGATATGAAACAAATTTGTCTGGATCGATCGATGGAATCAACACCGGGTAATCACCCCAAACTCCGAAAAAGTTTCAAATTAACTTTTTTTGGTTATTCTTTGAAATTATTTTACAGGGGTTGGTTATTCCTCGGATCAGGCACATGGAGACTCATCCCAATCGATTCAGCGTCCAAATTTGCCGGAAATGAACCCCTGACCAATATTTCAGATTGTTAGAAAATTGTATTATACCAAAATCGGCGTGGACGGCGGACAGACATTTGCAAATTTTGAACTAGACACCTCGAAACGCCCAACAAAAAAAAAGTTTTGGGTCGAATCGGGGGTGATTTATACTCCACACTCACTGTTCTCCCCATACTCCCACTCCAAGGAATAACAAACAATTGTGGAAGAATTTGCAGGTTTTCGATTGACATGTTATCCCCTCTTAGAAGGAGGAGAAGAAGCATGGAGATGCACCAGACTCATTTTTAAACAGATCGCTGCAACCAGAGGTAAGGTATGGGTGAAAATGAGCATTCAAGAAAAACCTAAGCGCGTGTTGTGTAATTTTAACACACATTTGGACCCTAAATCAATTGAAATAAAACCAAATGAGAATACAACCCTATCAGAATACCCTATCATGATCAAGAACCATTTACCTGCGAATAATAAATTTGGATGTTTATAAATTTGTTCTTACTTTACTATGTAATTTTTGGGTATATATTTTCACCAAATTATACTCCTTGCCGATTAATATTATTTTAATAATTAATTTAATGTACATAACCATTATGGATAATCTTTAGTATAATCTGTGTATACATTTCATTTATAATTAATACGTCCATGGCCGATTTTCAAATTTTTCTTGAAGGCTATTGTAATTAAGATTTTTTTATGGTTACGATTCATTAGATTCTTGCTGAAGGTGTCCGTCATAGCCTTTACGATGATATACCACCACTTCACAACATCTGCGTGAACATCACTCTGAAAAATAGTCGCTTTGTTGCAACTTTTGAAGTTGCCTCGTGGAGACTCCAATTAAATTATTCATTGAGGCGCTATGAGGTGGGGTTAGCGCTTAATCGAGATTGTCATTGACGGAAAGGATTAAATAGGTCGGCGGAGGAGGAGAATCTTTTTCCGTATGAATTTCTTTGGAGAGAGAAACAGTGCGAGCAAGGAAAATAAGAAAAAAATATAAAAAGAGCGATGGCAGTAGAGGAAGAGGATGAATAATGAACAACTGTATTCATTAAGCACTCCCCACGGTTTTTCAATAGATCCATGAAAATCTTTAGCTCTTCACCATCCCCAAGTTCAGAGCTTCCAGTGAACACTTGAAAGGTTCATTATGCCCCGCCACTTCTCATTTCAGAGATTTTGATTTCCAAATGGGAGCAACCTCCGGATGATTCAATCCCAAAGATCGGGGGAGCAAGGGAAAACCCTTTTGGTTTGGAAGGCCCTTTTTCATGCTCGATCCCTCACCCTCCTCTCCTCCACCCAGCGGGTACTATTGAGGTGAAAGACGTGTTCAATGTTAACATCGGTTTTGTGGGTTACGGATAGATAGAAAACCCCTGTACCTTGGGTTGCATCAAAGCCCCCTCCCCCTCCATCTTCCATTCATTTTTTTGTACACCTCCGCAACCAGTCCTGCCTAAGCTAACAACCGCAATCGCGTTCAAATGGTGGACCAGGGGATAGGAGAGGGGTGAGCCCGTTTCCAACTCGTTACAGCCCGCTATATTACCGCTCAAAATTGCAACCGCTCGTCTGAACAATCATATTAAAAACTAATGACTGTATCCCTCCTGGTAAGCTCCTTGCATCGGATTTCAAATTCATCATATGCTAATGCTCAATCAGCGTTATTGCCTTTCATATCCGAGCCACCTTTTTAATTCGACCAGCGGTTTCCGAGTAAAATTGGCGCTTGTTCGGGCACTAACTCATGCCGAATGGGGCTGTTTATGTGTTCACGGCCGAGAAGGACAGCGTTGTTCATTGGACACGCTAGGTAACGTCATTCATCAATTGGAGATCTCTGTCGCACCTGAAGAACCAATAATTGTGTTTCTGACAATATTGTCAGGGTGTATATAAATGTTTACCTCCATTTGGCGTAAATATTATTTTTGGTGATTCGGGGTGACATCAGTTTTAATACTACGAAATACGTGGTGTCCCTGAAATACCAATTCCTTACACTTACTGTTGAGTGTCGAACATTATTCTACAATGTCGTATAATTAGTTCTAGGTGGACCGATAGGTCAAGTGTGACAATCGGTCCTGAACTCATTTGAATCGATTCAGCGTACAAAAATTGGCAAACATGATACCCATGACACATTTTCACCCTTACATTTAGCGCGAGATTATTTATTAAATAAAATTAATTGTTGTAATGCATGTAGTAGTTGTACCACTGTTTTTCCAGCTCATAAAGAGCTGTGTTCTGCGAGTTTAGTTTCAACCAGTCCAAATCCTATCTGAAATATAGTACTACGAACACGGTATTAAGACTATCGAATCATTCCAGGTAAGTTTCCTTCAATTTCTTTCAGTTCAACGTTGTTTCCGAACTGCTTATTCTCGCCAGGCTTTGAAACTCTGGACCAAGATTGATCTGGGAAAGCTGTCGCAACAATAGACGGGGTTCTGAAAGTATAAATGGGCGGCGTTGCCACAATACAAAAGGGACTACAGTTTTTCCAGTCCCGCCCTCTCACTTCCACCCTCTACCACCAAGAGAAGAAAAGTGCGACAAAATATAGATTATTCTTCGGCAGAGTTGTACCCCGAGAGATAATCCTAATGGCAGTTGTTTCTGAACTTCATTCCTGATAAATCGACTGCATTTTTATAACTGGGAAGGAGAGAGGAGTCTGAGAGAGTTTTTCCTTTTTGCTGAAGGTGGTGCGGGGTGTGGATCGCTCTTCGCTCAAGTTCTACCTCCTCTTCCCATTGCCATGCCACGGCCTTCCTCTTTTCTCGGCCCTCTTCCTCTTTCTCTTTCTCCATAACCCACTCATCCTTTCACTACCCCGTTTCGCGAGGGGCAAAGTCCTTCATTGGAAACTTATCACCGCGAGAAACTCACTCTCAACCTCCTTCACTAATTACCAATTCACCGGCTTTTGTTTTGGGCAGAAATAAGAAAGCTCCTGAGTATAAATTCACCAGCATCATTTCTTTATTTTCTTTTTTTTCTACGTTGCCAACAATAAAATAAGGAAGACTCGCTCCTTTCCTTTCAACCCCTTTCTAACCCCTTGTACACAACACTCGGACAAAGACATAATAATTATACCCAACCGACATCTTTATAATTACATTCTTTTTGTGAGTGCTGAGTAAATTAGTTAAGGAACGAAGCTAATTAAGACACGTTCGTGCTATTCACATGTTTTTGGTGTTTTCGCGAGGCGTATAAATGTCATTCACTCCATTATTCTAGCAGATGATTCCCTTGCTTTCAATAAGTACCCACGCGTCATGTACAGAAGGCAAACTACGAGGGTCTACATATATCAATGATTTCAATGAGTCGGGTCATAAATCCGTTACATTCAAGTGCGGAATATTGTCTGTACCGAGGTATGATGATATTGCTGGATCGTCAAATAACTTGGCCAAGTCTATTCACTTTGGGTTTGCAGTATCAAGGTCATATACAATCCAAAATGAGTCAATGGTAAAGTCACTTCATATTGTAATGAGGTAAAATAACTTGGGATTCACATTGGACTCGCTGGAAAGCGAACGAAGTCCACCCTCACTCGGTCAGTGTCACCCTCATTTGGGAAAATTGTGTAGTTCGTAGGGTGATTTTCCAGCGTTAGTGAACCGTTCTAAAATACGCAACAACCTGGAAGATACAATGTTTGTGATCACCTTCAATGCTGGGTTAATTGGGGTTGAATCCAGCCAAACTCAACGACGAAATGAGCTGAAGGAACCTGACACGAACTCGATCAAACTGATCGCTGAATAAAATGGGGGTGACCCATTCCCAGCGCAAAGGTATCACGGGCTAAAACGAATAGTTGAGACATTCTTCATCGAGTGAAGGTCCGTTCCACTAATAAATCGTTTCCCACGACCCAGTCATCCGAATATTTCCAATTGAAACGAAACGGATATGCCACACTTGATTAATGCGGTTCAGCTGGCTTTCAACAGAAGCGGCTATTGAGAGTCAAGCCGGATGAGTGCCAAAAAAGCAAGGTAATTTACACCTTTGGGGCGCGAGAGCAAAAAATCATACCTGACGACGAGAAGGGCGGCTCGGATTGAAAAGTGTCCATTCATCGGGATATGAAAGGGGTGCATCCCTCTATAAATCAGAAGCGTAAATGTGGAAATGTAGGGCGACATCGGTTGTTGAGCAGGAGCGAGGGGATCGGCTATTTGTCGTCGGCAATGTATCGCGCCCGCAATGCAAAAGGGCTCAGAGTATGCAAATGGGCATTGTTTGTGATTGGAAGTGGGTAGGTTGTATAAAAAGGGCACAGGCAAAACTCCAAAACCGACAGGAGTGTGAGGGAGGTGGTCAGGGTTCGAGTCCAGCAGTTGATAGTATCGTCGCTTGTTCGGCCGAGTCACCCACGAGCGGAGGTCGTCCTGCGTTGTTTATATTGTATTCTGGAGGACAGGACGTGAGCGGGTTGTCGGGTGCTTCAAGTGGTCGTCTGCCTTCACCCACTTCCCAAAAAATTCCCGCTTTTTTCCCCTCCAACTCGGTCTACAAACCCTCCTTCTGTATTTGACACGTTCGTCGGAGTGCGGAAATTGAAACAGTTCCACGCGATTCATTGTTTGACTTCACAAAGCCCAAGTTCCGTATCATCAATGTACTCGGAGCTGAGCGTCAGAGAGGAAGGGTCAAATGTTTCGACTACGAGTAGTTTCTTTACAACACCTAGCAGGCTCAGACAAGAATAATTGACAGAGTAGAGTGATAAAACAATCGTATCGGAACGGGCTGGTGTATAAAACAACACTACGGATAGATTGGTAGAATGAGACATTTTACATACCATTAGAAGCTAGCAATCATTGGGAGAGAGGTACATCCCCGAGTCACAAGGGTCGCTGCTCTTATAAACTATTGATCATTAAAAATATTTTCCAGAATGAGATAAATAAATCCACCAGCAAGAGCTGGAGCATATCGATGCTCTCCTCGGCAGGCAACTGGTTGGGCAGTCGAAAGTGTGCAACTGACGAAACCACAGGCTGAATCTAGACACCCACAGGGCTGACGGTCATGACTAGGATAAAGCCCGGTCAGAGGAATCTTGATAAAGATAATCCATGGTGCAGAATACTGATGGTCATAGCTGTGTCAATACTTGCCGATCATGCGAAGGAACCCAAGCTTCCTTTTACAGGCTATAGATATAGTGATCCGAAGCTGGAGCTCACACAACGAAGGTATGACAGGTGATAGTGAATTGCGGTCGTCCAACTACTGCGTCTCATTAGGTATCCACACAATAAACATTTCATTACGCTATATTAACCATAACACACAAATAAATCTTTTCATGCCTGAGGTCGATCTTTCCAATCTGCCCCAAATTTTGACGTTACCTATGTGTTAGACACCGTTTTGAGCAGAAGAAATTTTTCTAAAAATCTAAAAATATAGTAAGTGACTCCTTTTTAGAGGTAGTTGGTCTTCGATACTTCTAACCCAATCACTCCATACCTAGGGAGGGTGTAAGTAGAAATTTATTTTTCGAATATTGATATTATTTGAGATTTTTAAACCTCGGAAATTAGAGGTTTAATGATAAGCATTAAAGGCAATCAAATCGCACGCTGGGAAGAACACTGGTACATCTCCAAAAAGGCACTTTTGAGTTAGTTATACCATCAGAAAAAGCTTGACGAGCTCTACATGGGGGTGGTAGTGGAATAACGATAGCTGAAATAGCGGCCGCTAGAGAGCAGATAAACCGCTGTGGTTCTGAACGTAATGACCACTTCGGTTTGGAAGAACAGTGGATCATCATCGAGAAGACAATCAAAAGGGCTCGCAAAAGCGGTCCTATTTTCGTTCCAGCCCAGTATGTGTAATTAATAAGATCCAGCAAGAGAAATCCTCCGTACTACCGTGTTCGAGAGTTAACTTTCAGTGATTTCATTGACTTCAGTGCCTTACAGGAACTCGTTGGACACAATTTCAACGTCAATCGCTATGTTGAAAGAGTGCCATTTAGTAATATAGTGGCAATGCAAGTCAAGCGTGAGACTCCCTTGTCTTTTTTCTACAAACTCTTTTTCCAAGAAGAATTATTCTAGGAAACTCCTGTGGTATGTGAAAGCATTGATGTGAACAACGGCAATCCCCCAGCACCGAGAAGTAAAAGAGCGACATCAATGAAAAACCCTGACGCTGAACATGACAGTGCCATTGAGAAGAGGGTACAAATACTACAAACATGGACCACTTCAGCATACAAACAAGCATGTGGCATCACTCAAAAAAAGAATAAAGATCTCATTTCACTGGTAAAAGGAATCCTGATTCCAACAGTGTACCATCGATTTTATCTGGAATTGCCTGTGAGAAAAGGTACAATGTCGAAGGATGGCAAAAGCGACAATTCTGATAGTGACTGAAAAGTCCAGCGGAATAACAACCTACAAACTTCTTGCTCATCCTATAAGTACCTAACTAACTATTCCTCGTTCCCTTGATCTCCTCTTTGCAGGTGTCGATATAGTATTCGAGCCACTTGTTTTATTTTTCTTCTTTATTAGGTACTTACAAAAAACAACTTCGCGCCTCGGTGGGGGGCTCCACCCCCCTGCACCCCCCGGATGTTATTACTTTGAACCTGACGGCTAAATACATGGAATCATGTTTTAGCTCCTCGCTCTCATTGTATTATAGAAATGATCACGACGAACTCTTTAAATGTTCCCTAGCAACGACCACGTGTTCATCTCACTTTTTCATGTCACTTTTAACATGGAATCATGTTTTAGCGATGGATCCTCCTGCAAAAAGTGACATGAAAAAGTGAGATGCACACGTGGTCGTTGCTAGGGAACATTTAAAGAGTTCGTCGTGATCATTTCTATAATATAATGAAAGCGAGGAGCTTAAACATGATTCCATGTATTTTACATTTTAGCCGTCAGGTTCAAAGTAATAACATCCGGGGGGTGCAGGGGGGCGGAGCCCCCCGCCGCGGCGCGAAGTTTTTTTTTCATGTCACTTTTTGCAGGAGGATCCATCGCTAAAACATGATTCCATGTTTTAAAAAAACCTAGAGAATGACTTTTGATGATGCTTGATGAGTAAAGTTATTATTGTTCTTGTTGTTTTTTCTAAAATTCGAATAAATAATTTCATGTTGTTGGTGAATTCGCTGCGCATTAGTTATTGATTTTCCCCCACTCGGTCATTTACAAATAAAATCTCATGATAATAAATTTATTGAAATTGATGACGGTGGAACTACATACTTGAATCATATACTTCACCAACTCTCAGGGTGATAAGTGTTGGTTCGGGCAATTTTCTCGGAACAACAGTGGTACATCTCTGAAATTTTTGCGAAAACTCGCTCTAATTTTAAAAAAGTTGAAATATTCAAAAAAGTCTTATGGCACACCCCATAAGGATAGTGTATAGTTGCATTGGAGCCGGGATTGGACTGAAACAAATACTAGAGCTGCCACTATGGGCTTACGAAGATTCGATAAATCTTTAATTGTGATTTCCCAAAAGCACCTTTTTGGAGATGTACCAGTGTTCTTCCCAACGTGCGAAATTCCCACAATACATTTCCAAGCGAAAATACGCATATAAAAAAATAACGAACGATATGGGTCGTAGAAGATGAGGAAAAATGTTAATTTATTAACAAAAACAAAAATGATAAGATTCCTCCCTGCTGAGATTCAAACTAACTAAATTTCTCAGTAGAACCACCTACCGTGGGACGGCACATTCTGAAATGCTTAGAATATTTGGATTAGACGGGAAATGTACCCCATTTAGAAAATTATGAAGGAAAACCGAGGAGGCCCGAGATAGTTCATCATATAATGCGATAGTAAGATTAGAACGATACCAGAAGAGGAGGAGGTGGACTGTAATTACTTGAATACCGTAGTGTTGATAACTCGTGTAATAGGCTAGGGTCCAATTTTAACCCGAACCATTTGAAAATAAGTTGAAATGCGACCTATTATCCATTTATATTTTCTAGTTCCCATATTTGTCCGTGTTTTTTTTTTTTTTTTTAATTTTTTTTATTTTTTTTTAATTTTATTTCATTTTTTAAAATTATTGTTACCTATTATGGAATGGTACCTCATCATAATCGTATCTAAATCTATGAATAGACAGTTTTTACACTCACAATACCTCGTCATTTCGCGTCGAAAAATCATTCTTATCCCTCAACCACTGTCATTCAAAAAAAAAAAAAAAACCTGGAAACCGATTTTAAAAAATGCCCCGACAGACTGAATAGGGATATGTTGGGCCCGAATAGTGGCGCAATGAAGTGGTACAGTTCACAGATTTTAGAGCACCCGGACAGCGGATGGTGGAATTCATTTGGGTTTTTATTTCTCTATAACAACATAAGGCGTAATGATCCAATAAGAGTAATAAAACAAAAGGTTACCAGGTATGAAATCTATGGATGTGATGTACTGTGACATCCCTTCATAAGGTGGAATAGAGTAGCGAAGGAGAATATCTACATGAAAATGAGCTCTATGAACGGAAGAGAATGCGCAATATACAACGACCTCTTTAAAAAAGGGTTTTTAAAAATATAAACACCACGTAATTTTCCCCTCCCCACCCAGCCGAAAATCGATTCAAATATGGACTTAAGCCAAAAAGAAACGCGTTATAGGAAGAGTAGTATTTATGACGAGGCGTGTGTTCCCGAAAGGAAAATCCATTATTTATTATTGCCTCTTTTATAACCACTGGAGTACTTCTCGAGCGGTACGCCCGAAAAATATGAATAAATAATTCATTATGAATAATAATTAGAACTCTGCAGCAAAGCGGCACCAGTATGAATATTCCTTCCAATGGTTTTATTCGTGATATATTGAGCATAGACTCGAATATAAATTACATTGGGTACTTGGCGCGCCCAAATTTTGACGAAATTGAGTTCAAACGGTTGCTTCTTCCGACAATTTCTAAGGGATATTTCATTTAGCTTCGATCGAACAAAAACATCTTCTAGTCCTAAGTCAATAAGAAGAGTCATTCACAGATTCGCATTCAGAAGGGTTGGTGCCGACTGATTGTTATAACAACTGAGAACGCGTTGTATCAAGAGCTAAAGGATTGCCTCTCTCATCACAACGAATAGGGCAAAATCTGAACACGGTTGATATTTCATGCAGTTCAGTGACTGAAGACGCCTCGGTTTTCCAATTGATTCGTCCTCAAGGGTCGTCCTGAGTGAACGTGATGCGTCATTCTCTCTCAGAAGATTTTTCATTTCCTTCAAAAACGCTTGGAACTGGGTTTATTCGATTCACGTGTTTCAAGAGGTTCGGAATTAATCACTATGCCCTCCGTTCATAACAAGCGGCAGGAAATAATGAATGAGTCAGCCGTTTATTGGGTGTTAACCGCCAGAAATAAATTAGCCAGAATGCCTCGAATGGTAGGTAATTTATTCGACGCTTCCCCTCATTCGGACACATCGTATCCCGACCGAGTGTCCGAGTGTCATCTCCACTGCACGAAATCCGTTGGTTTCCATGTAATTTTAAATGAACGTTGGACAAATGCTATATTTTGGGAAGGCGGAAAAGTACGTAATAATGAAGAAACTATTCCGAATCAGTTGAAACATATATTTTCCTCAGATCTTTATGATATTTGACGACTCAATGGTGGAAATCTGCAGTAAATGAGAGGTTTTTCTTAACGAAATAGTGAGTGCCATGGGTTCCGCACTTTGAAATTACAAGAAAATAGTAACATTAAACGCTGCAAATTCCTTTACAGGGGTTGGTTATTCCTTGAACCAGACGCATAGAGACTCATTTCAATCGATTCAGTGTCTAAAATTTAATGGAAAATAATACCCCACACGTTGTTATCGCGGAAAATCTCGAAAATCCATTATTTTTCGGAAAACACATTTTGACCCCTACCCCCTACCCCCCATTCGGGCCAAATAGAGCTGTAAATGGGTCCCTGGGCAAAATTTTAGATTTATAGACAATTTTCTACTACCAAAATCGGCGTAGACGGTGGACAGACATTTGCGAATTTTGATCTAGACACCTTGAAACGTCCAGAGAAAAATTTTGGCCCAAATCGAACAGATTGACTTTCTGCATAAAAACATAGTTATTCTTCAAGGAATAACCAACCAAACCACTTTTAACCGACTTCGTAGAATTGTGTAAAAATGTGAACATTATTATTCGAGCCATTTTCATCGAGTCGTCAAAAATCAATGATTTTGTTGATCCCAAAGAAACTGTGATTCTGCGTAGAGTGTTCAAAATCCATAGCCTAGATGTGTATAACACGGTTCAAACGTTCCGTGCACCAGGAACGATTGGGCTCGTCGAGGGACGTTACTGAAGCTGGTGAAATATAAATTGGCTCCTAAAGAGGAAACATTCATCTGGCCAATATCCTGAGGATCGATCGCTCACCAGCCTCGTGGTAGTATATTGACCCGGTTCTGCCTTCTCGCATCATGATCTGATGCTGGAACAGTTATCTGTCCCCTCATGGTCTTCAATTTCTTTACTATTCCTTTTATCCAGCGAGGAGACATGCTAAATGCCGGTACATTCAGCATAACCGTTCTTAAACAAAGCTTTTTTTTTCTGAGCAAGTGATGGCTACTACCAAACAAAAATTGCGAGTCACAAAAAGGATTCTCAATAACTTACGCTAATGGAGATTGGGGGGATTTCAAAAATGCACCACTGTTCCACAATGGTGGAATACCACTTGTGTTGGATAGCCTAATTCCATAAACTTCACTCAGAGTGAGTGAAGCTCAGGTGAGCAATTTTAACATAGCCCCATGATGTTGCTGTCAGCACACGCTAGGTTCACAAATAAGACATTGTGCTTCGAATGAGCGGGTTCACTGAATGTGGCAAAAATGTGCTCCTAACCCTTTTTTTCCCTTCGCCCGATTGAAATAATGCTTAGATATTACAAAAAGGCGGGGACAGTATCGCGTGACCGTTCATGTTTTCACTGGAATCATTAATTATCAACTTATCTCGATGAACTTATGGAAAAAATAAGAGGTCAGACTGGAAAATTATGACATTAACACAGGTAGCTCGTGAAAATCAATCTGAGCTAAGTCTTCCGTCTGTTCTAGATTTTTATTTCTCTCTGAAACAGGGAGAGAGAGATAATCACTATGAGTCATTAGGACGCACCAACTGCGCTTCTTCTTTTTATGAATGTTGGATTTCCCTTCATGTTTCACGATGTGGGAAACATAGTACGTCATTTAATTTTCAATACCCAGGCCTGAATCAGTCAAATTGCTGGGATGATAATACCCTTTACATTCCGCAAGACAACTCTCAACAGACACAGAATTATCGAAAAAATTCTAACCCTCAGGGGATTCTCCGTTCAATATTTTTCGGTAATGTAATTGGTGAATTTTTTTCTCGATTCCCTCAGGCAATTTAAAACTACCTAACATGATTGAGACGAGCACTCAAAGCGTTGGAGGGGTCCAAATAATCCCCGTGCGCCATTCAATCGCTCCAATGGCTGTTTTCTTTTTGTGATATGAGTAGTAGGTATAGGATACATGGAGTGATTTCGAAAAATTTCGTCAATGAAACTCGTCGTCAGGCGTCAACTTGAAGTACAATGAATTAGGCAAAATAATATCTTGACAAGAAGCAACCTTCCGAGGACACCTGATATCGATGCATCTCTACTCTATCCATCCTCTCGTTTTAATTGAACCGTTTCTATCCTTCGGTTTTCTTCCCTACATTCAAAGAGTCACATGAGTAACAACATACTCGTAACTGACAAGTGAAACATAATACATATGAACAAATCGCCACTTTAGAACGACCAGCAGACGGGAAAGGAACGGCGACGGGGTGGATATTGAAATAGTTTTCGCATAGAAAGAAGGAAGCCAGAGATGCTCTAGCAAAGCAGCACAAGCTGCGCGCAGTAGATATCAGCAGTTCAGCTGTCATTAGCTTATCTGTATACTTTGGTATCCAAGTCATAAGAATTAAAGGACGCAGCAAAGATGATGGCCATCTTGTGGGAAAGTGACGGTGAATGTCGGGAGGGGGATCAAGGTTTCCGAACAGGGCCGATAACCAGTTGGAATTGTCAATCCGAACCTGTCAAGGCTCCACCAACCCTGAGGCTCTAATCTCGAATGGCTCTACATCCAATCTTCCTCTCAAACTAGCAAATTACTCTTTTAATTGAGCCTCCTCTAAAGTAAATTATCTTTCAATCTAGGACTATACGGAATGAATTTTTTTTTCCTTTCGTCTCTGGGGAATAATAAAAAGAGTGTTTCTGGACGGATTGCCATGGGTGGGGGTGGGGGGATCGAATGCTGTTAAGAGAAAAGGAGGAACGCCGAAGGACAAAATATAAGTAGTCCTCGGTGTTGTTCCAAATTGAAAATAAACGCGGAAGGGAGTTTAAGGAATATAGAGAG
Organism: Cyrtorhinus lividipennis; assembly: GCA_019603395.1. NCBI lineage: Eukaryota > Metazoa > Arthropoda > Insecta > Hemiptera > Miridae > Cyrtorhinus > Cyrtorhinus lividipennis. Next base: position 17,332,334 of record CM034007.1, on the reverse strand, counting down.
GGGCGAGGAGGATGGCAGGGGGATCTGCGGTGCAGAGGGGAGTGGAAGTGGAGCAAAACACAAGGAAAGAGTGAGAGAGAAAGCACTGTGGAGAGAAATTAAAAAGAAGGGCTTCTGTAAGGAGTGGAAGCGAAGAAGGGGTGGGGAGGCCCCCAGGCCAAGCATGCCATTTTGTAATTTGTCAAATAGAAGCAAGAAAGATAGACAAGGAAGGAAAGATTGATTGGAGGGACAGAGACAGGGAAGAGCGAGAGGAAAGCTGAGAACGGAAAACAAGGAGGCGTTCGTAGTGGAAGGGGGGATGGAAAGAGCAGCATATATGAAACGGTATTAATGTAGATTAGTGATGGAAGATAAAATGAACCACTCCACCTATTGGGAAATGCACGCAAATACACCATACACACACTTCTTCTAATTAATAGGGTCATGCCACGCCCCAAAATATTCGTTCAATTAGATTAATAACGTCATGAATAAGTTAAAGACGGTAATTTCGATGTGAAAGTAATTGATGGTGGAGGGGGTACCTGGGCTATCAACTCATGTTACGCCGTGTCGATCACCTCTCATGTTTCAGCAGCATTAGGTTCGGCACGCCACCCACATCGCAGCTCGGCCTCGCCTTTCAGCCACCTGCTCGTCTGGCATTACCAATTTCCATTATTCAAGAACGTTATCAATATCCCCTCCTCCTAGGTGATGTTTCGTGGGATGGGTACCACGAGGCTCGAATATATAAGAAGAGCAATCAAATAAGATTCGATAGACTATCTGTATTCGTCCTCTGAATTAACTGAATTGTTCAAAAGTATGAGGAAATAAAGATACAAATAATTTCGCAGTGATATTGTTCTGCTCTGGAAATATAGTAACAGATGTATTATCCATAAGGACAACAATTCAACGTCTTGTTTAATCCCCGCGAATAGAGGCACAATCATCTGTCACTACGTGCAAGGTTATCTGAACGACATGTAATAAGGATTTTAACTGTTTCAGCAATGATTCAGCGTGTTTAGCTCAGTTATAAGAGAAACTTGATGATTCAAAGCAGAATATACGTGATTTTGCTGTATAAGCCGATTTTCGAAAGAAAGAATCTGAACCAATGGATCCGGGAAAAGAATAATCTAGATGGTCCAACGCGGGGGCCCATTGGTATGAAAAATGGCTCAACCGATATTTCAGCAAGGGCAAAACAGAAGATTACACTCGGTGGCAGTATTTCACGTATTTACGGTCAATTTCTTTTACTTATATTTTTCAATCCCCCTCCGGCCTTCGAGCCCGAGGAGATAAATCCGAATGAACGGGCGTTATAAATTCTAATGAAGGGACCGCGGAACCTCCGATGGGTCATCTCTTATCAGTTTGGATGAATTGACAGACCTCTGATGGGAGGGTCCATCCCAAGCTTCCCCAAACCATCTCTGCTCTGGTCAACACTCCTTTTCACTCACCCTCACCCTCCGTGGACCTTCCCCTTTCGCCCAAAATATCTGAGCCTAAGTCAGCTTTATTATGATCCATCGCTTTTCAGCGGGAACATTGGAAGGGATGTAAGTTCATTATTCAAATTGTCAAGAGTTGAGGGGTCGACACTGAAGAAGAAAAGGAAAATTCATGGCACCGCATATAATCAGCCATACCATTCTTCTTTGGATCAATCTACTTTCACAACCTGGGAAGCTTTCTGGTGACTTTCGGTGCTCGAGCTTGTTGCAGAAGACACATGAACGACAATGAGGATTTTTCGTTGGTTCAATTGTTAGTTCACTCAAAAGATTCAGCGCGCATGCGGAATTAGAGTAATTATGAGTAAATATTATTATAATAAGGTATTATAAGGAAAACTATTGAAAATTACCGTATTGGAAGATGGAAGTTCGAAGGGATTGGCCGGCACTTCCATCATTGCCGGTGAAGAAATTGGTAATCGGAGTCTGCTATCAATGCCGTTATTTATCAGCGAGACCATTGAGAAGAGATTAGTGAACCGCACAAAGTTCATTGGGGAGACATTGACGCAATAAGCGACCAGGGTCAACGTTGCTACTCTACCTTTCCGTGAACCCGCAGAGGTCTCAATATTGGCCCAAACTGTGCGTATGGTAATTAAACGCTACAAATTCTTCCACAGGAGTTGGTTACTTCTTGGACCAGGGTCTAGACACTTTGAAATGCCCAGGAAATCGGAGAAGTTGACTTTCTGCATGAAAAAAGGTTGACTATTCAAGGAATAACTAGCCAGAATGAAAAGGGGAACATTCTCGTTGACTGGGGTCATAGATTGTTCATTGGGCAGGCAAGAGGATTCTCAATGGAGTTTTAGAGATTGGAAAAATACCAAAATATTTAACAATGCAGGTTAATTACGTAGGGGATAGTTAACGCTAAATTTCATATTAAGATAAGTATTTCGTATTACCGTTAGCAGATTCTTCATCATGCCTATATGAAAGTCCAGGTTCCAGAAATCTCAAAAACACACGCTTGAAATGGGTAGATAGGCACCCATTTTGACCCATAACCTCATCCAAAGTGCGCCAATCGTTCCGGGGTCCGTCTCATTGGATTCAACGTCCAAAGTTTAGTGGAAAATGATAACCCACACGCCTAGATCACCAAAAATCTCGAAAATCCATTTTTCGAAATACACATTTTGACCTCTACCCCCAAATTTGGTCCGATCGGTCTGAAAAGTTGCGAGGACCGACTTGAGCCGGGAGCAGCCCCCTGACCCAAATTTCATATTTTTAGAAAATGTTCCACTACCAAGAAAGCCCGGATGGCGGACGACGTACGGCCAACGGCGGACGGACATTTGACTTTTTTTATCTAGACACCTTGAAATTTCCAGACAAAACATTTTGGGCCGAACCGGAGAGGTTGACCTTTTGCATGAGAACATAGTTGATTAGTCAAGGAATAACCGACCAAAACATTTGAAGTGGACAATGGACATCTTGAATGGGTCCAAACCATTTCCCCATACGATGGTGATCTAGTCGAATCCCTCCCTTTACACTCCATACCAATAAGAGCCAGGTGGGCTGAAGACTATAATCATAGAGTGAATTCACAGTCACGGTACTTGAACGTTCCATTCGCTTTATTCTGATTAATCCGCCAGGCGTCACGAATGCAATCGGCAACAAGCCGCCCGTTGGAAGGAAACCCGGGACAGTTAGCGCCAGCGATGAACGTGGGTAGGTTGTCCCGCATAGCACGGCTTCCCGCCCGGCTCGTACTAGGTAAAACACTGACATTTCTTCCACAATGGTTGATTATTCCTTGGAGTATGATTTTGGAGAATATATTGAGTGTGGAGTATCCTGGTCCCAAAAATCAATCGATTCAGCGTTTAAAATTGAGTGAAAAACGATATCTCAGATGCCTGGTTTCCAAAAATTGACCAATTTAAAATAATTCATATCGATTATTTCAATCACCCCGATCGGCCTGAAGAGTTTCAAGAACCAACTAGAATTACAAGTTGTTGCATCACTCTAGAATGAATACTTTAGGAGCATGGAGGAGAAACACGGGCACCTGAAAGACTTTACTTTCTCGCCATAGGCGTAAAAACACTGTACAGTAGTAGAATTTTATAGGAACGACCACCTTGGAAATTCACGCAGAAGGGAGATAGAGAATGAACGGAGTCGGAGAATGGTTCACACAAGAGTCCAAAGTTATGGAAGCTAACCTAGCTGAAATGAGGAAACTAGAAGAAATGAGGAGTCAGTAAAAGAGACGCGTACTGCTCGACTGCACAAGTCGTCTATCAATAAATGCAATCATAAATACTTTGTAGTTGTCGTGTTCTTGCGTTTGAATGCAACAAGTAAGTATCAGACAGAAGTATGGTACGGATCATCTGGGAATCAGGCAATAACTTGATATCATTCATACTCTCGTAGCAGCAAAACGTTTTCAACCAATTCCAGTGCCTTCAGGGCCACATAAGTATTTAAGAAGCGTGATAGAATAAAACAGTCATTTAGTAAAAGGAGTATTTTCTTGTTTATTAAACGGTGTAGGAACCTAAAGGATTTCTGTTTCTTCCATTTTTAACATCGGTGGACTAGTAGCATTTTTTTCTCTCATATTTTTTCTTTATAAATCTAATTAGGGTTAATCTATCATGTGACGTCAGTAGCAGAAGGTCCCTCGAGTAACGTATGGGCAGTCATCTTTCTCTGGAAAACCTATAGGCTCCCCGGTACACCCATCGCTCCTTAGCTTGTGATCGATCCTTCTTAGCTGGCTGGAGTTGGCCGGCGTTTTTGAAGAGTGGGTTTTAATTTAGTTCGTTCGATAGAGTTACTTTATTGACATCAGCAGCATTGACATTGATTTAACTTTTATCTCAACTAATCAGTACAATCTTTTTGGTTTCCAAGAAACACATCAAAATTAATACTGATCAATATGATTGATATAGTGCTTACGCACAACTGTGGCAGTACATTATTCGTGAAATACCCAATCATAACCAAAATAGCAGTCCATACATTCAAAAGACGCGGGTATAGACAATAAAAGGCCTCATCTTGTGCCAGAACGACTCATCGCAAATAGGAAAACATCCGAGCGGGTTCATTATTGATTGAAAGGCACTAAAGAAGTGTTGTGTGATAAGTATCTTACAACCTTACTGACCATGTGATAATTTTTGGAACATTTAATAGGATCGCCTTTTAACAAATTATAGCCTTCCCGAAGATATCAAAGAAAACAAAACAATGCACAAAATGATAATAACAGGCATGTAATGGAGAGTAGTTACGCATCTGATTGAGATAAAAAGATGGGTAATTTTATGCCGAAATTGGATGATGACGTGTCGCGGGCCGGGGATAATGTCAGTAACATGCAGGGGTACCTTGCCTTATAGTCCAATCCCGGCCGAAGAAGCCGCAAGTATCACCACAAAACAACAAATGGACAAAATATTACCTACCTTCAATAGCAGACAGGGAACGTGAAGGATCTTGGCGGCACACCGACGAAATAATACTATTAGATCACGAATGGAAAACACAGAATATAGTGTTTCACAGAGAATGAAACATTCAGTAGCTAACTCAGCTGATTACGCATTAACCGATAAGTGCCGGAGAAGCAATCAATTCCTGCTTAGGTTTGACAATATCATCAATTAATTATCATTTAAATCATTTAAATTAAAATGTTTATTGTTATCGGTGAATGTGAAGTACCCCTATCACAAAACGACGAAATGAAAAAGGATTACCTTCAATAGCTGTCAGGGTAGGCAAAAGATCTGCGTCGACTCGATCGGAAATTAATTGGCGGTACCGCGACGACATACTACGGCGAAAACCATTAGATCGCGAACGGAAATCACGGAATACCGAGTTCTAATAGATAATTAAACGTTCTGACTACACGAACGTAAGCGTGTAAACGGTTAACCCGATAAGAACTGAAGAAGACGATGCCAGAATTACCTGGCCGAGAACGGAGCATAGAGAAGATATGCGGCGGCGTTCCCGATACATTAAGAAGGGATTAGTCTTCGTAGTACCGTTTACCTCTAAATTTCTAACGCTGAATCCATTGTGATGGATACCGGCCTGATCGGTGCCCTCTGGAGGTGGGTATGGGTCAAAATGGGTAGAAAGTTAGTGGTGGAAAACTAATCCTTCATGATGCTTCATGCTCATCTCTTCTCTATGCTCTGTTCTCGGCCCTGTTATCTCGTCGTCATTGCTTCTCCTGTACTTGTCGGTTAACGCGTAGGTAGTCAGCTGGGTCACCGAATGTTTCATTCTTTATTGAAACTCAGTATTCCGTATTCTCCGTTCGCGATTGAATAGTCTTCGCCGTAGTGTGTTGTCGCTGTACCGCCAATTAATTTCCGATCGAGTCGTCGCAGATCTTTTGCCTACCCTGACAGCTATTGAAGGTAATCCTTTTTCATTTCGTCGTTTTGTGATAGGGGCACTTCACATTCACCGATTTTCCCCATGCTTCTGGTCGAAGGAATAACCAACCTCTGTGATTTTGATCTAGACACCTTGAAACGTCGAAAAAATGTTTGATCCGAATCGGAGAGGTTGACCTTTTGCATGAAAACATAGGTTGATTATTCAAGGAATAACCAACCAACAGTCCCTCACCTCCAGTTTGCCACTGACCATCTTATTAAGGTAACCCAAAAGTGGTGGTAATTTCACTTTTACATGAATACTTTCATATTCCTGAGCATTTTTAGCAACATTAGGTATTTATAATGTTGCAAAGACTGATGAGATGTTGCTGTACACGTAAATAATTCCAAATTTCAATCCATCTCAGTCTGTCATTAAGCTCAACATCACATTAGATTTCACCACACTTTCTAGGGCCAACTATTGATGATCTGATAAATTGTGGTAGTAAGATCCATTTGAGTCAAATGAGTGTGGCTTCTCGTCTATATTTTCTACATTATTCGTTGTTAGTTTTTAGTTACTAATGTATGCGATACACGATAGTCAATATATGATAGTGAAAAGAAGAAGGCATTAGACCTCAAGGAACAACAGAAAGGCAATATTCACACAAGTTGTGTGACCAGATACATCGGATTATAAAGTAAAGTGACAGAGGAAGACCGACTAGGACGCTTCACCACAGTCTGAAATATCGGACCGAGGTGTGGGGCGGGACACGAGGTGATATCATCTTGACAAATTCTTGCGTGGGCTTAGGAGAAGGTAATATAGTGATTAATAGCTTCAGCGAGCTTTCCCAGACAACCTGCCCTGATAAACAAAGACAAACTGACTACCCACAATTATACTAGCCCCCGATCTCATAGTATTTCAGTCTCATCATTGGATCGCTATCCCCCCACCATCCGTTTTCATTATCTTTTTCTTTGTGATCCGTTGAACGAAGTCTTGTGATTTATTCGATCCTAATAATGATTTGTACTTTGAACATTCTGACTTGATATTCACAATCTGTTTCCGCTTAAAACGTGAATGAATGGTTAGACACTACGTAGTTGGAATAATGCACCCTCGTATTCGTATTTTTAAAAAGCCCCTAATTTCCCCTAATCCCCGTGTTTGGGTTCAAAATCTTCAATGTTCGCTCACTGTCCTGGCTAGAAAAGTCCATAAAAATCCGGAAAAAAATCTGTCGGTTTACTTTTATTTCATTTTACAAGTAAGGCTTCGGTGATCTGTATCAACAAATCCCTCAGTTAAATCACCCTTATCGTTACAGTACTCTTGACGACATAATATGTCAACGGACTTAGTCCTCAGTTAGGTATTGGAAGGTAGAGTGAAGACAAATCTGAAAGACCCATGCCTTCGTTACAGGCACGTACTACAGGCGATAAAAATGTTCATAAAGTCTGTGTAATTTGAAAAATATGTAGTTCACTTTCATTCTATTTTTTACGGTATGAACTGTTGGAGGTTGTGAAAGTTTAAAATGAAGCGTCGAAGCGGCTTCCTGAATAAATTTCCACTGCGGTATCCGCCTCTATTTTTCTTGATTACAAAGAACGAAGTTGATGAATATTTACTCTGGGCTCTGTTTATTCAGCATCAGGGTGTTAACCTATACTACTAGAAAGGGAAAGAGAATTTGAATATGGGAAAAGAGATGGAAGGATCAATAAGCCGTAAAAAGTCTTGAATCCAAGAGCGCTCCTTTATTGGTCTGTTTCTCCCTCTATCACACTCGTCCACGTACCATCATCGTCCGGAAAGGTAGCGACCAACCCCTTTGCGTTGCAGAAGGGCCAACATTAATGAATAGGAAAAGGTCGTAGAAGGGAGACAAGAGGACACGTTGGTTCTGCCACGGATGGTGGGGGGTGGTTGAAAGACAACAGAACGTTATAGGGGCTCAATCAATATGCAAGTTGGAGAAGGAAAGGAAAGGAGAGAGAAAAGGGAGTTGACTAGAAGAGTACAAGAGAGGCAGAGGAAAGTGGTGATGGTAGAAGACGAAGGGGGAGCATAGGCAGAACAATCAGATCGGCTCGATAAGCGTGTGTGAGGGAAATGCGGGGGAGTACAGGGATCAATCAGGAGCGCAACGAAGGAGCGGAGGATGAGTTCTGTGCTGTGTCTAATTCCACACAACCTTGGCTGTAAACCCAACTTTTAACCCCCGCGCCCACCCCCACGACACAAACGCGTTTCAAACCCCTTCTAAACGCAAACTTCGCTTCAAATCCTCCCCTCCACTCATCATCCTCCAGTGCGATCCTCTTCTCTTACATGAAAATATCTCCTCACGAGTAAAATCCCTAATTAGATTACTGCTCGATCAATTCTACCAGCATTAGTCACCCCCAGGACCGAAGTTGAACGGAAAATAAATGAATTGGTGGTCCACCAGTCTTCATGGACATAAACCCACTCCGACGTCTAGATGGACAAATATGTCATTTGATATACTTTCAAATCATTCCAGAATAATTTTAATTTTATTCGAAATTTGTGTGAAATTCGTGTGTGTTGGGCAGATGTTAGTCCTGTTTCGTGAGTCAATGTTGCATTGTTTTCAAAATTATTGATTTCAACCTACATAGATTCAATCAATATATTTATTACAACACAAGCAAGAACTATCTAGGATAGTTACCAGAACACTCATTATTTTATTAAATTTCATTTATTCTATTTTTTGATGAGAATTTGTTCCTGAAAATCGCGGTGCTGTCAACTGTGCACCCTTTCTTGGCTCGAGTTCATGTTAAATGGTCCTAAGCTGGAATGTTTGGGCCAGTAGTCTCAAAGTTATTGTTGCTTCAGGAGGTTATGACCATACCTGATGAATACACCCGGTGACAAGAACAAGAAAGCGCTTTTTTCAATGGTATAGAAAAAATACTGCAAAATAAACCTTTTCTAAATACTGAGTGTTTCCGCCATAGGCGGATTTGGGGGTAAATAACCACCTCACTTGTTGGAGGCGTAATTACCTCCTGTTGGTTATCTGCAATCATCAGTAAACGTTCAGTAACACTAGCAAGCGCAGTGCACGTTTTTGTAGAGTTTTCTCAAAGTAATTTCAAGTATCAATTGCGGCTCGCGACCCATTAAATTCACTCTAAGTACATCACCCCACATCGAATTGAATACTGCATCAACGAGATCCCCGGCCGGGGTCAATCAGCCATCAACGTCAGTCGAAATGAGTCACTCCATTCCCCATCAAAATAATAATTTATACTGAGATTTTGTATGTTTACGTTATGTTTCTATGGTGATTGACCTTCCCCAAATAGTGAGGGTTGGTTTTGGAAAACATCCATTCGTCGATTCATATTTAAATTCTCAAGTGCATACAACAGTTAATACAAAAATCATGATTAATGTTCAACCAGACAGACTAATTGCGGTTGAATTCATTCTCTAACGTCAATAGAATCTAAGTAAAGCGTTAGGTACGATTGTTGAGACTATGTAGTTTACTCGTTCCATCGATAAATTCAATTCTCTATAAAACTCAGATGGCTAACACGATGTTGAGGATTCCCTTGGGTATCGTGTGGGGAATAATAATAAGCGAAAGGGATTCTTTTTTCGCACAACCCAACGTCCACTGGGAGCGTCAAACATCGTTTTCAAACTTCAAGTATTACTACTGAACAACGCCCCTCTTCCCCGATCACCTGCGCGGGTACCAGGGGTGAAAAAAAAACCTCAACTTGTCAATTTTTGGAACGCTTCAACTCCGTAAATGGTCAAAAACCACCATCGCGCTCGGGGGAAAAAAGTCCTGGAGTTTGACCGAGGACAGCGATGAATACTGGAAAACCAGGACTTCTTTCGTCCCTTCCCTCGGGAACCACCAAAACAGGAAGTAAAAAACGTTTAGAAATGAAAACGCCTGGGGTTTCCGGATCAACCGTCGCCCCTTTACCCAGCGCGCATATTAAAAATGTATCACCATTAAACGTCATACGCGAAAAGATAACTTTTTGTGGCCTTCCCTCATTCGGCGGTCCCTTCTCCGCTCTTCGTAATGCTCTTGATTTGGGGAAGGGGTTTCTGTTCTTTTTCCCCCAGGTCGCATTTCTCAGATCACCAATTTCCTTGCTCCTTTCCCCCTCCTCCTTGGATGAAATTTATCTGCCGTCATGAAATGATAGCGATCCATAACTTGACGATACATTCCCTTCATCTTATATTAATGGTTAGTCTTCATCTGTCCCTCCTGTTATTATATCTACCTACCTACCTTTGCTCTTCTTTCTTTCCTCCCTATTGAACCATCTCTCACGGCTCAAATGATTAATGGGCTTGGTCGCTCTTCTGTTTTGAAGGGAATTTCACTTATCGTCTTAAGAACTTCTATTCAACGGCACCGGCGAATCACGCTGTTGCATATTTTATCGACGTGACCCCCTCGTTCGCGGTAAAACATGCTTGTTTTGGGTAGCAGGATATTTTCACGACACCACTCATTTTTGGGACAGCAGTAAAGAATCATTCCACTCATTCAAAAAATAAAGGAATTCCTCTTTCTTTTTTCTTTTTTTTTTTCATCTTTAACCCTTTACGTTTTTTACAGACAGAGCGAATAGGGAAAACAGACAAAAATGTCTACGGAATTCGAACTTTTTTTTATACAAGGGTTGACCTCCTTCCTCTTTAAATCGGAAGAGTGTAAGCGATTTTGGGATCTTGAGAAAACTACAGTTTGATTTTTAAATCATCTACTGCCAAACTAAGAAATCAATGATGAACTTCAAGTAAGGACGTACTCACCTAATCAGAGTTTGGTAAAAACGCAAGTGAATAAGGAAATGGGAAAATGCATGTTAACCGTGAGTAACCCCGGCTATTGTGGTACCAATATAATGTGGATATTTGCGAGTACGATTTTGATTTAGGGTTTTGAAACCTTTTCCGACTCGACGATGGCCAGTTTTGAAAGGAGCCACCTCACAGCGCTTCTGTTGATCAGGGGAAATGAGTTTTCTCCAATGACTGTTATTACTTTCTAGTGTGTTTGCGCAGTAAATAGTAGGATAGGGGGATGAAAGTAGTCGAGGTTAGAGCTAATGCAGTGTTCAACTGACGCCAGAGCGCTAAAACAGTGATGACATTTTTATTATTAATCACCAAGGCCATCTCAAAGGCGACTCAACCACTCTGGGTTTCGTACGTATCATTCTTGTGGTATGCCTGACTAGGTAGGTACTTATAGGAAACATAAAAACAAAGGCATATATTTTTGGAAAGAAAAACATTTATTACCATCAGTCTCGATTAGAGATAGATCGATACGATTACTTAGTTTCTGTAATCCATCCAACATAGATTCAGTAATTCATTATCCATGTAATTTTCTGCAATCTACTACGTATGTACATACATTTGCGTCAACTCCTACCCCAAGCTCGAGGTACCCTCACACAATTCAACCATCTTCGTTTTTTTTTTCCTTTTTTTTTTTTAATAGTGACAATTTTTTCATTATCCGTAGGATATTACAATTAGTTTTACATGAATATAGTAAGGCGTAGCCTTAATACACATGGGACTTGTGGTTAGGTTTGATCCAGCGATCATCCTACAACTAGATATTTATACCAATAACAACCGAAGAGTAGATGATATAAACACTTAATGTAATAATATAACAGTAATAATAATAATTGAATAACATCTGTGATCACTTTTTGTGGGGTAACGATAAATGAATGTTCAGCATTCGCGTTCAGGTTGAACTATTCTGGAGCAATTACCTCTAAAATTTTTCCTGGACGTTTCATGGTGTCTAGATCAAAAATGTCAATGTCCGTCCGCCGTACGCGCTGTTTTCGGTAGTAGACAATTTTCTAAAAATCTTAAATTTGGGTCAGGGGTCTGTTCCTGGCCTGGGACGGTCCTCCTAACTTTTCAGATCGGACCAAATTTTGGTGGGGTAGGGGTCAAAATATTTATTGAAAAATGGACTTTTGAGATTTTGGGTGAGTGGGGTATCATTTTCCACTAAATTTTGGACGCTGAATCCAATAATCCAATCCAATGTGTAGATATGGCTCATTTGCGCTCCTGGTGGCGTTGTGAGAACTAACACTGCTGAAATAGCATCTTGTGGTTTCACAAAGTGATCACATCTTGGTTCCATACCTGATGGTCATTGAGATGTCGAATAATAATATCTCGGGTAAAGAATATTTCAACGACCTTGGTGTTGCAGATAGTGAAGATCAACAACTCACAACGACATAAATAAGTAAAGCTAACTGCCACGATACGACAGATTCACCGCGCTCTCGCAAATCGATGTTATTGGTATAAAAACAAAATATGATCATGTTGAGCTAGTTTAGCGAGCGCAGCTTACATTTGCAACCGATGGTAAAAAGAATCTGTCTTCAATCCTTTCTCATTCGTTGTTGGAATATGCTCTTTTCTTCAGGCGATTGTGTGAGATGTCGTACTACGCCGCCCACCCTCGCTGATATCGGCCATCTATGGAAGTTGGATTCACGGAGAAGGAGATCAGCAAATACTTGTTGCCCATTTGGCTTATCAGCATAGGAACGACAACTTTTATAGGCACCCGTTTATCTCCGCCATCTTCCCCCGACTATGGTGGTTTTTATTTGTTTATTGTCAGCTGCGTTTATTCTTTATCTGCCCAATCCAATTGCCTCGGGTCGGGAACCGACTTTTTTTTCTTACGTTTTTCTTTTCTCTTCCTCATCCCTTTCTAAGACTTCCAACTGAGCAAACGACCACCCTAACTCCTGCCCCTATGCCATCGTCTCTGAGTACTACCAGAATTGAAGTTACCCCTCCTCCTCTCTCCCTCGCTTTTATTTTGCACAGCATCTCTTCCCAAAAAATAACGTATGATTCGGATTGATGGAACTAGAGTTTTTACTGGTCGGCTCTAAGGTGGATTGGTGTAGACCCGTGAGAATATATTTTATCCCTGAAAATCTGCAGAATAGATGCCTTTTTTGATCGGCATGTTTATTGTATGGCTAACAGATCGCTAATACATTTCCACCTAATCGACAGGTAACTTTTTCTTCTCTCAATGCGACGTTCCCTAACATCATTTATTACTGACATATGAATGGTACTAACTTCATTTCGGTTGCTCACTGATGTCCATTAAGGAACCACGTGTTCTCATGCAAATTTTTGCGTCAGTTGATGCTTCTGTGGAATATCAACTCTAGGTGTTAATATTGATAGAACGACAAGAGTCATTCACTGACCAGAATTTGGATGTAGGAACTCTCACCTGCCCTCAATGACGACCTTATTTTTATCAGTATTCACCCTCACTCTATCAGAATGTCAGTTCAATGTATTGCAAGCTGAGTAAGCAAGGATAAGAGTGCCACGAACTTGGTCAAATTTAAAAAAAAATGTTTGAGCACACAAGGGAAGTGGTTGGAGTCTTGGATTAATGGCGAAACGGGTGGGCCAGGGGAGGAAGTGTGTATATGTAAAACATGTGAGCTTCTAATTCATGTCTTCTAATAAGGGAATCAATAAGTCGGGAACCAGAGGGAGAGGAGCGAGGGGTCGGCTCATACATAGTAGATACCTCCTCTCTTTCTGCCGCCCTCCAAACCACCCTCCCTCACTCATCCCTCCTCCCTCCTCACCGCCCAATCACTCCTTCATGCTCCTTCGTCAGTTTCCTCTTCCTCCTCCTTTATGAATATTCATCTCGGCTTCTTAGCTACTGTCGCACGATGGATTGGTAATTGCTACTGACATCCCTCTTGGTCGATATCCTAACCCCCTCACCACCCTTCCACCCTTAATCCATCCGTGCCGTTCTTCGTATATACCCCCCTCATCCACCATCTACCCACCACCCTTCTACAGCCTCCGATCCCTTATTTCAGATTTCATTTCCATACCGGAGCTTCCTAATCGATACATCAAACATCCCACTATTCTCAGCTTCTTCCAAATAGCATTTCATTGGTGCGCGTCTGAATCACTCTTTTGCCGTCCCCTTGAGCGTCCTCCAAACCTCATATATATTCACCAATCCAGCCGATAGGTACTTTTTGAAATATTTTGGCTGATTAATTTGCCACCTTTATAAAAATTTGGCTGATGCAGTAACAACAAGTTCCTAAATAGAATCAACTGCGTTTGAAAATAATGAATCACAAAAACTTTGTTCGTTCCCAACATGAATCCCAACAATTAACATACTACTAATGATACTACTATCAGTATTTTTGATAAAACAAGGGAGCCAGATCAACCATTTTAATCCTCTCACCAAATAAACTCCTGTCGTGAAGTGACTAAAGTGCGCATCAACCTTTGGACTGTAGGGTAGACTATCGACATAACGTTGGATAGTGAAATGAGAAGATGAGCCAATTGAGAGGGCGACCCACGGTGATGACCATGTGGGACCTTTTTTCCACAGCCCTCTCTTCCGGCAATGAGACAATAGGCGGCCTGTGTTGACTGATACCTACTCAATATCATTCATTCAAATAAGCGAAAGTAAAGTCATGTATGTAGGTCTACAAGTAGGGCTAGACTGTAATCATGCTACGTGAGTGACAGGTTTTAGGTATATACTGAAAGACAGAAACTTGGTATTCCTAGAACTTTTGAATGCTTGTTGAATTTGGAACTTCATGGAACTTTTGCCTTCAACTCATGCACTCGAACAAAACTGTTTTTTTAAACTCATTTCCAAAGGTACGAACGTAAGCGCGATTACAGACAACGATCCATCCTTTCCCCCTGAACGAGTGGTAAAGAATAAAAAAAGCGAGTGACGTGCAAAGTTTGCGCTCTAGACGTGTTGAATATTTATCAGGGCGTTCGAAGCTCGTGTAAATTGAGCGATCGGATAAAGTGAATGACAGGGGAGGAAAACAAGTCGTGTACAACACATGGGGATGAAGCTGGAGTTGAAGCCCCCGTTTGTCAATAGGTGGGATCGGATATTTGTTGACACTTGTTAAGCCACTTCACTTGGCGCGCATCAAAGTTTTTTTCTCCTCCTCGGCTCTTCCGTCTCTCTGACTTGAATCGTGTGGGGGCTTGTGTTAGGTTCCTATACATTCAATAAAGTTCAATTAGTGTGGAGATCAATTTCTTAACGATAACACAGAAACTTTATTAATAATATTTTACTTATTGATGGACCTGTATAGCCAGTGGAAGAGCTTGCGGCGTAATAATAGTTTATTTTACTAGGTGTATCATGCTCTTTGGGGAAGAGTATCATTGGGAATCTTTGGAATAAATTACCATTTTGAGCCATACCCTCGTCCGGTGAGTAGCGTTCTGGCTGCGGCCCTACTGAATCGATTAAACGTCCCAAATGTAGTGGTTTACAAAAAATCCCGAAAACCGAGTTTCAAAAAACGCATTTTTACCCATGTTTTCGCCAAATTCGGGCTGAAAACTATGGATGACCAACTGGAGCCGGAAAATAATTCCTTGGAAAACTTTCAAATTTTCAGAAAATTATCTATTACTAAAAATGGCGTGGAAGGCGGACTGAATTTAGGTTTTTTGATTTTGAAACGCAAACTGTCATATTCAGGGGCAAATCAGAAAAATTAACCTAAGGTATGAAAACAACCATGATGATTCATGGAATAATATACCAAAACGCTGAAAATACATTCACTGGGGTTGGTTATTCCTTGAGCATAGAGACTCATTATAATTGATTCAGTGTCCAAAATTTAGCGGAAAATGATTCCCCTGACGCCTTGGTACCAGATATTTCGAAAACATACATTCGAAATAGGTAAATAGATAGTCGTTCTTTACCAATAACCTCTTCCAGTGGGCGCCAAGTAGGGGACCCGTCTCATTGGATTTAACGTCCAAAATTTAGTCGAAAATGGTACCCCACACGCCTAGATCGCTCAAAATTTTTCTAAATTCTAACCCACGACCCCCCCCCCCCCCCCCCTTCAAGAAAATTTTGTCCGATCAGACTGAAAATTTTAAAGGACTAAGTAGTGCCAGAAACGGGCCTTGACATTTGTGATTTTTAGAAATTAATCTACTACCAAAACTGGCGGGGATGGCGTACGGACGTATCCTTATTTTGACCCTAGCACCTTGAAACGCAAAAAAAAAAGAAGAAGAAAAATATATATTGGGCCAAATCAGAGGGCGAAATTGATGGGAAAATCAAATTTATCCAATGAAGTTCAATTAGCACATAACTTACAGGGGGTTTGGTGTATTACCCAAATAATACAAATATTTAGACAACTTAAATTAACTGTAACACAATAAAATGATCACACGCGAACCCCGTAAAGAACAAAAAGCTTATGGGCTCTGTAATCTAATTATAATAATTTCCGATACAAATATGCCTGCTCAAATGCTGATATAACGAAACAGATAGGGGCTCATGGACATCAGCTCTAGCTCATCATTTAGAACACCCCGTCATTGAACTCCGCTCTAGTAAAATCGATAGTGTAACAAATGATATAGTTTGCCAGCTTAATATTCCGTGAAACAACTGAAGTTTGATCCTCAACAATATGAAAGTGAGCGAGATGTTATTATTGTTGAATTCTCGTTGTGGGTTGGTGAATACTCAGCAGTTTTTCATGCATCAATTGCACATTAATTCATGAAAACAAAAACAACGGAAAGAGTTTGAGTAGTAGTCGCGGATCACTAAATCGTTACTATCTACGTCGTGAGTCGATTGATTCTATGCAGTGGATTTCCTAAAGCCATTTGAGCCAATATACTAGAGATGGATTGACAATAGGTTTTAACTCCCCCATTCACTAACTAATAAATGCTTATTTCCGTTCTCAATCAATTCCACATCATCAATTGGCTGCTCCAATTGATCTTAACTCTACCTATGTGGGTTGGGAGAGGAGGCGCGCTGATGTTCTTGATCGTTACTAACCTACTCTTCACTCTCGGAGCGGATCACCTCCCTCACGTGTTTTATGAGGAGCGATGTCGGCCAAGAAGTATTTCAAAGAATACTACTTGTAGTACTGAGTAGTACTTTAGAATCAATAAGATAGGAGATAAACTGGGCTTACTTGGCTGAAATACATTAAATAAATTTAACGGAACTAGTAAGACATATTGTTCGTGCCAAAGTCCTTTTGTTCTGTAATCATGTGGTGAAAGAGGAAAAATCCCCCAACAAAACCCTCCGGTTTTTTTGTTCTTTTAGGTTATTTTGTTCCACTGCAAATTCCTTCACTGTGGTTTCAAATTAAAATTTTCGTCAGTGTTTTGGTTTGTTGAAATAAGTAGATGAAAAACTGTTCTAAAAATGTAGAGCAAGTTCAATACTATTTCAATTTGGGTGGTAGAGTTTTGGCAAAGGTTGGTACTCTTTTTGATCTTTCCAATATCACACGGCAAATGACGTAATTTGCTATGATTACCTAAAAAGGGTGGAGAAGAGACGTGATAGGACGACTCAATATAGCAAAAGAGCCTTCGTTTCAGTTTAGGCAGTAGATTTTTTTTTCTTTTTCTTTTTTAGCTTTCGTAGGTTGATAGGTATTGTTTACATGAGATGGATAAAAGCGTCCAACCTGCAAACGAATTGCCGTCGCAAATAAAAATCTGGCAATCAAGTTTGGGCTGGAGGGGGTGTAGCGGTGATGGCTGTTTATGAAATGAATTGAAACAGTCGTGAGGGAGACACGTGTATCAGTGATCGAACGGGGCGAGTGCGTGTGACAGAACCGATGATGACATAAACCTTCATCGCGTCCGCAATACGAATTGGCCTTTCCCATTCAGTTACCTTCCCACTCACGCTTGATCATTCCCTTTCACAAAACGCCACGTTGTGATTCACTTTTGAGAAAACGTGATGCGAGGACTGGTGGGACTGAGATGTATGAGACTATTTTTGGATCTGGGGAGGAGAAATTGCTTGTCATACGTAGGTTTTGTTGGAACCACTATGAAACGTATCGTTGAGAGGGAAATATTGGTTTCAGTTATGAGATGTAGTCAGTAGTAGTTGTCTCTACCAAAATAATGGATATTGGCCAACGTATCTAGTAGCTAGTCGATGGAATCGAACCTCGATATTGTAGAGTACAATTGGGCAGGGGACAGAAATAGATCAGCCTTTTTCCACAATTAACTGCACGATTCTGAACTTTTCGAACAACAACTGATTGGAATTGACCACTAAAGATTATTTGAGAAAAAAAAAGTTATTTGAATCAGTGGAGGGTAAAAGCAAAAACCTAGTAGACTCATTCATTTCGAGAAAATCTTTCATTCACACTTAATTTATTACAATTTTTTTCAATCGATAGTAAACTATCTACTGCTCAAGTACTCACTCAGCAACTCACTTAAAGCTTCAAGTAAAGTGGTTCATTCTGGCAAATATTTTCTATGAATGTCGAGACACTATTAGAGCAGCTAGGGCGGAAAATGGTCCACTGTTGTGACATCACAGATGTGGTGCATTCTCGATAGGACGCGTTGAGATCAATCATTGTTATGATGAACGATAATGCTCATTCACCTTGAATTAGGGATAAAAGTAAAATTAAAATATATAATAATTATTATATTATAATACATATAATATTATTAATAGCAACAATAAACATTTTGAGCCTCCACTTGTGCTCTTAGAAGTCTCTTGGTGTATCCATTTCAAATAAAAAACTCCCTAAACCACTCGCGAGTTCTACAAATTTTTAGAAAGCGGTTATAAGAATTGAAAACATTCTATTGTGCATTGAAATTGTCTTAAAATTGCCGTACCAAAATGGTTCAACCGGTCATCATGGGAAAGGAGGTTATTGCGTGTCGCCAATGGTATGGTTACGATTCAATGTGTGATTGCGATCACCAAGTGAATGGGAAGAAAAAGGATCCTTCGGCTCTTATAATGCTACATCACGAAGGGCCAACTGAGGTATAGCCGAGCCCCACGCAACTGGTCTAAAAGGAGAAGAACACAAATGATTGGAAATAGTAAGAAGCTTCCATAAAAGAGTGGAAAAGGAAGGAGAAAACATCTCAGGGCATATTGATTGTGGTAAGTGGCCCACGGTCACCCTCTCTTTTATAGAGGCATGAACCAAATGAGGCGAGTTCGTTTTAACAAGGTACACACAACGTTATTCAGGGTATTTCGCTGGATGGATCCTCCTCTTTAACCAAAGGAGCCTCAAATCCGAACGCCTGGAGAGCTGGAACGTAGTCTCGATCCGAATGGGGTCTCCTACGCGCCGAACGAAATCATTACCTATACAACAGAAGAGCACTTCACTGGTAACACGAACGCGAGGATTGTGATGTTTTGTATAACATACCGTCCACCCTTCAACTGCTCTGAGAATGTTTGGGAACTCTATCCGGTAGGTAGGTAGGTTCAGTAGGTATGTGCACACTCGCCTTTCGGCTCCCCTTGAAAAGCCTCCCTTCACGTGCCGCTTTTCCCCTTCATTTTTCCCCGTTTCCACACCACTTCTTTCTCTCACTTTTAACAAGTTGTCTCATATTCGAGAAAGTTCCTCCGCAGATATCGATATTTCATATTGCCACCCGTCATATTAAAAGGAAGTAAGAAACCACATTTCACTCCGAACCCTTCCTCCAAGCCGTACCTTCACGATACCTCGCGTTAATATAAGCACAATATTCCTCCGTGGAAGCATTGTGGTGGTGCGAGTGGATGGGCGGGGAAGGGGAGTTTATACCTTATCCAATATCAAGGGCCTACCTATCACAACTCCAGAGGCCTTGCTACCGAATAAACCTAGCGATATTTCACGTTCCAATAACACGAGCCCCCACCGTACAGCTGAGGAGGAAGTGAAGAGTGGATGTGGCGAACCAGCGGATGGATTTACCAAAAATATTCCACATTCCGAACACAATGGTGGGGTTTTCAACAAATCGTAGTTATAATGGAGCCCACGATGAATCATTTTGAGTGAGCCCCAACTGATCGTTGTCGTCAAATCAATTTGGGTTCCCAACAGAAAAAATCATTAGTGATGATTACTGGTGTTGCTTTTTGTTCGAGCCCAAATCTAACGGTCGCGCTCGTGACATGTACCGATATTTCCCCGTATATTATAGAGAAGATGGGAACAATTTTAGGATTATTTATGACTATTTACTGATTATATTGCTGTCACATGGCATGGATTTGGCCGCAGATCCTAGAAGTTACCAAATACACACAGTTTTTGACCTTGTTTGATCGGAATATTAGGACTGAGGTATGCTTGACCACAATTGCCTACAACCAAACCACCAGCAAAGGGGGGGGGGAGGGGGTGATCAAACGTAGAATTACTTCAGCTCCCGTGCAAAATATCAGATGCTTTTCGCGTTTCGAGCGTATGGTAGGTACACATTTATTAAATAAACGTTAAGTTTCCGTTTTTTAACGGATATATTGTAGGTTATATTGTAAAAAACCTTTGTTTTTCATGAAGTTTGCGGATCTTTTCAAATTATCATCATCGTGCCTGAGCCAAGCACCTATGTGGTTTTGATCTTCGTTGAACGAAATCATTATTAGAGTTTGTCCATTCGAAAAAAAATCGTGATGCACATCTGAACGTGATTTCTCTCAAGTTTATTAGAATCCGTTCCCGTGGAGCCACTAATTTTACCCATACTCCCGGGTGGTACACTCTGCCGAGTTCGAATAAAATTCGCCACAGGGATTTGGTCGAACGGGGTGAAACTCATTAAAACGGCAATCACAACAACTCCTTCACGGTTTCGTCATTTGATTCCAACTAACTCGATAGAATTATGAAAACTGAATGCTCCCTCTTCATCCCTCCGCCCAACAGGGACAAAACTCAATCGCATTTCCACTCATTACTCCAACAGCATTTTTGGCGGATGAGGTAATAGGGAGGCCAATACTGAAATTCGTTTGGAGGGTTAGTGCAAAAATGCAATCCGAGGACTTGCATAGGGCTTGATGAAGAGTGTTGAGTTATTGAAAAAACTGAACAACGGGTAGCTGTCTTATAAGTTGACTCGACTCGCCTTCAACACAAATAACGTGCCCAGCACATTTCATTGTAATTCAGCCTTTTCGCAGAAACCTAGAGCTCAAAACTCAATGGCCGAAATCATGATCCTTCATTCGCGTTTCCACATGGATTTTTTTCTGTCCAAAATAGGGGTTTAGTGTGTAAATGCTCGGTAACGACGGTAATGTTGAGTATTATTTTTGTGGTTTTTACTCCTTTTCGACGGTATAATATGTTGTGATGTTCAGTTTTTTAAGCGGATTATCTTTGAGGGGGGAAAAGGCAGTTTCTCTCTGGTGACTTTTCCTACCCCTCCAGACTCAAGTCTCAAACCCCTTTCAGATATTTTTTTAAAATCTATATTCACAAGACCACCCTTTTTTATTCCCGTTGTTAATGGCTTCCGTTATAATGAAGACTGAGGGTGGTAAATGGTGAGTAGGAGGCGGTAGAAGGTTCTTATAGATATTTTTTTCCACAATAATCCCAGCAAAACTTCTTTTTTTCCTTCTTTCCAGATGGTATGTTGCCAGGGACCCTTTCTCGATTTTCACGTTACTTCAACGCGGTTTCCCCTATCGCTTCCAACTTGTGGAACTTTGTTATCGCTAACAACCACGCTCTTCCCCTTTTCAGGACAACACTTTAATGGATACTGGGGTGACCAATCCGCTAACGTCATTTTGTAAGAAACTTTAATCTAGGCACTTGGGTGGAGAGAGGATTGGCGTTTGGCCCAATTTACGGCGCTCATGCGAATTACAGTAGGATCAGCAATTTTAGACGATCCCTAAAAGCCTTGCATTCGACGCCTGAGTTTTCTGGTATCAGGCAGCAGGTTTTTCCCTGTTTGATACACTAGTATGACCCCTCCCACGGTTCGATGAAAAAAGAATAGCCCTTGAAATTCAAACTGTATCCCCCCAGTATTGTGGCCCCTCCTGAAAAAACGCCGAAAAAATATTATAGCCAATTAGGAAGAACGCGAAACTGAAGATGTTCATGGAACATTGAGCAGATATGCAACGGTCCGCAGCACTCACAACCCTCGATTCGCCTCCCCAATCTCGAAACCGCATTCCCGTTTGGTTTAGAATATCCTCAAACAGTAAACTCGTCGAAGGAACCCCCCCCCCCCATTCCATAGGAGTTTGCGTATACCTGCATTCAAAAAAATTTTCAATGCAGATCGTTACGAGGAGGCCCAGTTCATTGAAATAATTTTTCGCTGAGTCAAGTTTTAATAAAGAGCAAATTCAATATTTTTTCTTGTGGCAAGAAGAAGAAGAACGTTTGATGATTATTTACCTACACTGAGCAAATATTTATGATATAAGTATTTCCCTGGTTCATTGGGAAAAAATATTAGAAAAACGATGTATGAAAGGAGAGCTTACCATAAGAACATTGAGCAGGAACTGACTAGACCGTAAAAGAAAGATAAGGGGTCAAACATGGGAAATTGACGCAACAAAGTTCTATCCAATTTTACTCAAACAGATCTCAGACTCACAGGTAGAAATCCCAATTCGCGTGGATGAATTTGTCACCCATGTTTGGGACCGCTTACATTCTTTCAGACTTACTCTCATGTGGCAGAACAAACCATAAATAGAGTTCGGGAGGATTGAATGTAGAAGACACGCGCCTCCAACGCCGCGAAAGGGCGTGCAGAGGAGGTGGAGGAATACGCAATCGCAATAGATCTGGGAGTTCTGACGGATTAAGGAACCATTTATCTGGGTTAGATGGTGAATAGACGAAGAGAGACAATATTGGGAGGAGAAGACGATGGGCGAGGGGTTGGGAGGAGAGATAGAGCGACCTGATGAGAAAGAGAAGGAAACACAACACAAGAAGCGAAAAGGGAACAGGGTTAGAGGGAGACAAAGTTTAAAGTGGGTTCGAACTGTCGTGTGGCAAATGGCGTATTGTCAATATTGATGAAGTTGGAAGAGCGCGAGAGCAACAGAAATAGAGAGTGAGTGAGACTGGCGAAGAGAACGCTGTTGAGGGAGAAAGAGAGGGAATCGTACCTCGGTGCACTTCTCTTTCCTATTCTCTTGAGGATATTACAACTCATATACCCCTTCCCTACGACTTCACTTACTTCTGTCTCACTCCTACTTTAGCCTAGGCCTTACTGATCTCTCATCCTCTCCCTCACACTCTCTTCCTCACACTCTCGCACTGCCGCTCCTTTCGTTTTCCTCACAACCTATTTGCCACTCCGACACATTTTTTATTGTTAGGAACTCTTTCTTCCTCCTCACACCCCCACTCTTCGTCAACGACTCCACGAGCGTCCACATTCAGTCACTCACGAGCGAACACTCACATCCCTTTGCAAGTATTCTACAAAACTCACTTGCCCTCTAGAGTCATATTCTTCCTTGGAACCGAATTCTAACCTCTCCTCCTCCAGCCACAACCATCGTTTCTTACTCGCGACAAAAACACCAGTAAACCACAACATCTACGCATACCATCAGGAGGAGTCGTCAAACCCTCCATTTTCTCGTCCCCGCTTTTTTGACTTCTTTCCTGTGTTTTAAATATGTAAGGCGAGCAGGTATCTACAGTAAACCACCGACCAAAGCATTATTCTATCCGACTTGTTTGAATCAAGAAGCGAAAATTGAAGGAGGATATTGCTATGCGATAGCTAAAACCAGAGTTGATCTCAGAGCAGGTTGACACTGTACACTACCCTCTAAATTGGAGCAGCTGCATAAATCCTTGGACCAGGCGCGTGGAGACTCATTTCAACATGGGGGAAACAGTAGGTGTGGCGGATCCCTGACCCATTCCAATCGATTCAGAGTCCAACATTTTGTGGAAAATAATACCCCACACACCTCAATCTCAATTTTTGGAAATACACATTTTGACCCCTATCCCGCCCAAATTTGATTCGATCGGGCTGAACAATTTCGAGGACCAACTAGAGCCAGAAATGGGAACCAGAATTTCAGATTTTTAGAAAGAAGGCGCGGACGGCGGAGTTAATTTTGATCTAGACACCTTGAAACGTCGTACCAATGCTATCGTTATTAACCTATTCAAGCAATGCTATTCTTACCAGCCATTTGGTTAATTATTCGCATTACCATATTACACCCTTGTGTTCGATTTCATAATATTCGTGTTAGTCTGCCAACCGAAAATGCCCCGAAAACGTGTAAATGTCGCACTTAGTTTCCGTTTAAATCCTAGTTCTGCTTAGTTCTTCCTAATGGGAGCAAATGGAGGTAATGAGAAAATGGCAGAATGACTGATGGGTTTTTCGGAAGTGGTGCTTTGAGTTTTAAGGGGACCCGTTTCAGATCGGCCCGATCGAATCAAATCTGGGAGAGTAGGAGTGAAAATGAGTATTTCGAACTGAATCCAATGTTACTAGGTTCCAATGGTACGGTTGGCGCCCACTGGAAGAAGTAATGGGTCAAAATGGTTATGTATCTACGTATTTCGAACGTGTGTTTTCGAAATTTCTGGTACCTAGGCGAATGAGGTATCATTTTCCGCTAAATTTTGGATACTGAATCGATTGGAGTGAGCCTCCATGCTCCTGGTCTGAGGAATAACAAACCCCTGTGAAAGAATTTGCAGCATCTTTATCTCGTATTCAGGAGAAGCAGAAACAATACATACTTGGACAATATTACCTTTCTTACTTTGAGACTTTCAAGTTCATTTCTTTGATAATTTCTTTCCTCGTCGTGACGAGCATTTTGTATCCCACATTCCGCACGTAAGGTGCCTTGAAATCTCAATTCCGCCAGATGAACCGACATTCAGAAGGGGTACGCCGTGACAGTTGAAACCGGTAATTAGCTTTGAAAGATTGAGCACGTCAGCCTTTATTTTCGCTCTGTTCGTGGGAAGGAAGTGAATGATTGTCATTTGGATCCAGCCGAATAGCAGAAGCTGATCGTTGCTCACGGGAGGAGTAGGCTATTGGACGGGTGAGATTATTTGCACTAACTTTCGTTAATTATTCTGCTTCTATATTAGGCGGCCCGCCGTTATCATGGTTTATCAAGTTTATCAATTTTATACTCTGAGCGCTTAGCAGTTGACTTTGTTCAAACATTTTTATTGCACCAAGTAAAACTCATTAACAATATTATCGTACTTTGACTTGCGGTACTAAAATCGTTATTAGGCGCTTAGAGGCAAATAGACATATCTTATTTCCACTGAACTTAACTTACTCATGGTGTTTCAAGCGCTAAAGGCGAGTATGATCTTACACGTCCAGTAGCATCAATGCTTCTATCACATGATACAATGGCATTAATGTCATGTTCAACCTAGCTCTCTTTTACATGTTCTTTCCATCTGAGCTTGGCGTCCAGTGCCATATCTAGGTATTTGGCTTCGGCTTTCTTGTTGAGGAATGCAGGGATGTATTATATTTTACAATAGAAACCAAATTCGTCAAATTCAATCTAATTCCCCACCTTGAAGGCCGCCGGGAGCAGTCCAACAAATCTGGACAATGGACAACCTGGTGATGGATTTTTGAGCATTCTATTACTTTCTGTTTGGTGTCGCCAAATGCCAAGACTGCAGCATCGTCTGCAAACGTTGCTGTATGGGATCGTTCTTCTTTCAGTAAATCGCTGGTGTAAGAAGGTATAGATGGGGGTCTAATGCACTTCCTTGGGGTACACCAACGTGTATTTTCATTGGTTTAATAAAATCATTCTATTCGATGAGAAAAACCTAGTGTGGCCGCAGGTATTCTAGAAGCTTCCAGCTAGTGAGGCCTAGCACACGGTATTTTTGGTTTATATGCCATGCCTTCATGCCACACTTTATTGAATTCTGCCTGTATAAGGAATAGTGGAGTGTCGTTGGAAAATCCGAATTAATGTTTTGGTATCAGCTTGTGCTCTTCAATGATTTCTCACAATGGTCTATTGATGAGTTTTTTGAATAGCTTGGACATCACAGGCAAAAACAGGTCTGTATAATGTTGCTGATCTGATGGCTTTCTTGGTTTTGAATCATAATTACCTCAGTGCACTTCTATAGATGTCGAACATACCTCGATGCTTCTCGAGGTAGGTATTTTAGTACCTACCTGACCTTTGATAAAGTACCTAGAACCTTGACGCCTTCTTTAGGTTAATCTGTTCATCATTATTTTGATGTATGTCATCACCCCAGCAACGGCCCTAAAAATTGATACAATAACTTATAAAGTTCAGCTATGAAATAATAGAGCACAGTTATTCTTTAATTTGCAATATAGCATTATTGTACATTGGGATGTTCAGACGTTTCAAATAGTGTAGGAACAATTTATTGGAATATCGAGGTGATGTTAAGTGTTTATTGATTTATGTAAGATCCGTTTTTACAGCCGCTTGGCTGTTTAATCGGCATTGATTCACGATAAAGTTTCTACTCAAATTGAAATTCCTGTAGGGTATTATATTCCATTTGGAACCGGTAAAAGAGCCGTCATTAACAAACCAAGGAAAACCTTTTTTAAAACTTTTTCATCCTTTTGCCGTAATAGTGGTCGCCTTGTTTGTTTATTCTCCATTATTTCTCGAGTTATTATCGAGAGGCGGTTTATCGACTCGAGTTTTGGAAGTTCTTAGCCTCCGCTGAACTCTGATTTCAGAACCAAACGGAGTGCCAATCCCATATAGGTTCAGGATTTGGAGAGGAGTAATCATGGTCCACTGCGGCAGATATAATGTTTAATCCTTTGAGAGAATAACTATGCTTTGTTGACCAGAGTTGGCAGTTTGAAATGCGTTGTATACAGTAATTACATTGGTAGCTTAAGGCTAAGCCTTATAGGCAACTGATAAGGGGTGGGTTGAACACTATTAGATTCGAGTCAAGTCGGGTTTAACCCCCCACAAGTAAGGGTTTACACTGACCGACTACCCCTCAACCAATTCACTTTCGGGTCTGCCTCGTCTCATCCGGCCCGAGAGAGCGGCCTCATTCAATTCTTCAACCGCTAATCGTATCTTTGTCCCCCATTCGATTTACCTGGTCCATCGGCTCAAAGTCCACGTTCCCCGCAAACTTCCTTTTCCTCTCTCATTCAAGGCCTCTGGTCTCAAGGACCCTCTGGATCGCCCTACTAAATCACCCTTCTGAAGAGTGTCCTGCCCTCCCCCTCCACACCCCATCGTCACCGCTACTCGTCTCTTGCCTAACCACCGCCGTTTGCTCGTCACCGCAAGACCCGATCGCTCAATCCTGTCCTTTTCACGGGATAAAATAAACCGCAGCTCCACGACTCTCTTCCTTCAAAGCGCCCCAAACCACAGGATCCTTTTGATCGCCTCGATCACTCGGAAAACGGGACACGACCAAATCTCCTTTTTCCCTCCAATCCCTGTTATCCAAGTTCGTACACCAAGTGAGATCGTTGGTGAATCTTTTGGCTTGAAATTATTCTCGAAATCGTTTTCGTCCTCTACTGGTTATAGTTTTTCGCATTAATATAACTCTTCTCATCTATACAAAATGTTAACTAATGCTAATTGTTCCATGGATAAATGATCACAATCAACATTATCTAACATGATGAAATAAGTTTAAAAAAACGCACTCGCAGGCTCAGTTTTAAATTAATTTCCACATTCCTTGATTCGTATGAAGAGTAAAACTCTCTCCGGAATCGAGCCTTTCTTTCCGAACCTCGTTAAAGTGTTGTTTCTTCGAAGGAAAACTGCAGTAAAAGCCCCTATCGGACCCAAAGCCCCGCAGATATGATACGTACATACATTTAACAATGTCCCCGAGGGGCCGTCCAGCCTACGCTTCCTATCTACGGAGTTTCGACCCCGCTCACCGCCTCGTTCTGCTTTTAACTTGCTTAGTAACTTGAGAGGTTCCTATCTCGTTGGCAAGCCCCCACTCCTCTTCAAATAATAAACCACTTTCACGCATCTATACGCTCCTACATAATGGGGCCGACCTCTAATACAGTAGATTTAGGTAAGAACGTGCGAACTTATTTTATGGCGAGGGTATCATTCGCGGTGTACTCATGGAGAATATTAATACCGGATTGTCTAGCACATATGAAACCTACAACGCTCTCTTGTAAAGTCTTGTAGTGGAATTGATAATTCATCTAATGAAATTCTGGCCCCGGTCAATTGATCAATTTATCGAAAATGCAATTACAAATGAGTGATGGTGATTTTCTTGTAAACGTTCAATCATTCCAGTCCGCTAGAGATGAGCAAGTAACAACTGTAACATCCCTTCATCATCACATCAAATTTTTTTTCGAACATGCACCATTTCTACATTGTTAGCGGCGCTCCTGTATACTAATTAGATGGAATGAAAACCTGAGTTTTTATAACAGAAATTGGCGCAAATTCTTCGTTATTCTATGCATTTTCCCCGCTTAAGATGAGCCGATTGTGCACCAGGTATGCTGTTTGGAGCGACGTTGGGGCAAAACCTCGCCTGAAAGACGGAAATGTGCATGACCGATCGGTCGTGCGGGGTAGCATAAAAACTCTCTCAACTCATTATTGAACGTCAGTAGTGTGAGCGAGGCACCCCGTGGCTCTTCTTCGGAAGTTGGCGAAAACCAGTGGGGATCTTAAACGGAATTCATATAATTTGTGCGGGCGTAAAATGGTTTTTATTTATTCATTTTTCACAAATTTTTTTTTGTTTTAGGACAAGTGAGTGGAGGTCTACTTCCATTTAACTAACTGGTGATCGGTTTTTTTTTCTGGAATCGATCCATTAAAATAAATAAATAATCAATCTTTGCGCTATTTGAGTCACTCTTCATGTCAATATACGCATACAGCCGCAAATTATTGTATTCTCGGGGGATACTTATTTCAGGGCCCGCTCTATCTCCAAAGGAGTAACACCAAGTACTGGCGATTCACGTGTGAAAATCTCGTGGATAACCTCATCCACCTCCATGGGCAGGAATCGACCCTCTATCGACTTCGAATAATAATGTTGGAAAGTTAGGCCAGCGAAGAGAAGGTGGTTGGGAGAGAAAGGGAGTCAAGTTTCCGATGAAGAATGACGTGCTTCCCAGTGTAAAGGTGTCAGATGGAGATAATTTGGGCAATGTTTAATGGAGCAAAGTTCTACCGTTAATGGGGAGTGTTCGACAGATTTGGACAAAAGGCGCATTGTCGAGTGATCTATGTTCCGTCGATCCGATGAGAAGGGAGGGGTGCTTCCGTTTTCTCTTTCTGTATTGTAATTGCCATTATTAGGCGTCACAAGAACAAATCTAACTTCCTCAGGAAGGAGCCCAGGGGTGAAGGGATTTGTCGAATTTTCATTTTCCTCGGGAGCGAAAAGATTGGTGGGAGTTGATAAGGCTTTACGAAGTTAGTGTTTCCAGTCAGAGAAGAACTCTATATTGTCAGTTTTACTTCCCCTTTTGTCATCGTGTTTATTCTCACTCCTGATCACGGCGACTCCTGTGAACATTTCAAACCTAAGCAAAAAATAGAATATCACCAACTGGTCTTACGTTCCCGCTCGCAGGATGCAACTAGTCGACTTATCTAAGACAGTGCCTAGTCATGTTCGTGTATTACTTATCCAAACCACCAAATACAGCGATACGGCATTCCATGCAAAGACAGCCGATATTGCTCATCCACCGCCCGGATTGTCGGAGAAATGACTGATGATTTGAAAAATATGTTTTTTGGAACTTCATTTTCGTCATTTTTTGGGAACTTGGCATGTGGGATATCATATTCCAATAAATTATGGACGCTGAATTGCTTGAGACATGTTCCGGACCCATTGCCGCACACCGGACGATGGTACCATCGATGGTCATTTTCCAAATCAGTTATGCTATATAGTCCTCAAAGTGACTACCTGTCATAGGATAGAAATTTATTTAGGGTAGTTCAACCATTGAGTGAAATTTCAACTTTTCGTTTTTATTTTTTAATTTATTTTTTTACAGAAACATGTTAGCTTCTGACTGCCTTTCCCGCAATAAAAAAGAAAAATTAAATTTATATTTTCTCAGAAATAATACAGTTCGATAGAATATTTGACTCACGGACGATTTCTTTCATATCATTCCGCGAAAGAACATAAACCGTACTGCGGCACGTAACGTGGCGCTGAAAAGGTGGGGAACTGGTCTTTTTATTCTTCCAACAAGCTCCCATCCCATAAAGACGAAGGAGCTTTTGATATTTAAGTCCTGGTGGAGCGGACTATATGTCGATGACTTGGGTACCTCAACGACCTGGTCATAACCGAAGAAATGTTTGGATTTTATAGAGATATTTACTGCTCGGAACAATCCATCCAAAGCGGCATTGAACCTGAGAACGTAACATCAATAAAGCTTTCCTTCTTAGATTTATTATGATTGTCATATCCGCGTTGAGTACACTTGTATCAGAACATGTAATTAATCCATGTTTATAGTTTTATCCACAGCGGTTAACGATCCATTTGGAGGAATCGGCGTTTTCTTCTCTCTGGCACGTGATTTTCAGGTTATTAGACTTCGCGGAACGAAGTCGGCTGGTTGTGGATGATCGTTGTAAGCTCCTTTGGCGTTGACGTCTCAGAGTGGAAGTATAATATTCATTGCACCGTTATTTGCCAAAGGAGGAATCTGAAATTCGAGAAGCGATAAATTGTACGGTTGAACGGTTTTCAATCTTGTATAAATTATTTGCCATTTACAGAGCTTCACCTTGTTAACAGCCAACATGGTAAAATACAGTTGTGGAACATAGTGAAGGATGTAGAAGGATAAGCAGGAACCTGTAAAGTATGTAAATGGTCAGTAACCGTTAACAAAGAGTCGGTCTCCTGAACATGGTTTATCCGGTGCCTCTTCAGGAATTTGAGAATTAGATGCTCTTTCAAATCTAGATGTATACTCCAAGGAAATATATTTCTTCCTGTTGATTTTGTGTCTGCGATCTTAAAAGTCCTGGAATACGCTTGTTCTTGTCCGAATATCCGAAACGGTAGCTTATGGTTGAGGGGTGAAAGAACAGTTTGAAGACACACAATGACTGGGAGCAGGCGAGAAGGGAAATTGGTTTTGTATTGAAAAAGGAGTGGTCCAGTCTTTCCCTCGAACATTGTACCGTACTGAATGAGACAACAACATATCCCTCGAGGTAGTTCAGTGGTTGGAAAGGAAGGATGGCTGACAAGTGGTGGGAAGAAGATTGGGGGGAGGGGGAGGGGTTAAGAAGAGGAAAAAGAAATGAGACGACGATCGTCGGCAGAGGGCGGCCAATTAAACAAGAACAGTTTGAGATTCAATTACTTGTGGTATTGGTGGGGCCGAGGGAGTGTAATCAAAGATAAGGTTCTTGGGAAGTACGTCCACTGTATTGGCTGGGGCCACCAATATGCTTCTCTGTTATGTGGAAGGCAGCAGGACCTATCTTAGGCGTTCCCTAGAGGTAATTGGGTCATTTCGCCTTAGAAGCCTCTTTTATAGTCCATGGGGATGGACGTTGTCTCTCCCCCACGCTCATTGCTCCGGGACTGCTGAGTCTTTCTCCCCTCACAACACCAACCTTCCTCTTTCTGCTCTCTATCGCTTTCTGGCTATTGAACCCACTTTTGGATTCTCATGGAGAAACATAATACTGGAGAAATTCAATACTACGCAATATCGACACATTTTGTTAATCACATTTGTGGGCTCATTTTGCTTGGATGATATGGGACTAAGTTCCTTCAGAGACGAAATGAAACTCGTTACTGACTTTGGATCGTTCCGTCAAACATGGGTATCAGTCAAACGGGGTCCTCACCCCACCACACTGACTTATTGACTTTCTAGGCTGTGCCAATTGCCCAGTTTTAATGATTTTCGGCTCTTGTTCAGCGACCTGATCCAACAATGAAAATCGACGGTAACCACAACCCGATCCGCACCCGTGCCAACGAAAAAAAAAAAACTTGTTCTCGGCATCGAATTTAGGCTGGAGTTACTTAATTTCATTTCATTTTAATATATTCGAGCCTAATTTATGGCATTTTTTGTTGGCAACTGGTGTGAACTTTTTTTCCTCCAAAATCAGCGTTCCATAATGCGAATACGCCAGCCGGACCGCTGCCGTGTGACGTCACCTGAGCTAGGCTAGGGGTATGGTACATGAGAAGGAATTCTCGTTTAACATCAAGTGCCCGTTGTTGCGTGCCACTGATCGAGTTCTGCCTTGGGAGAGTAATGACGGACCTACATTTTCCGCTCGTTTTTCGATTCAGCAACCGGGTTTAAGCTCATTAACTTCCTTAAGAACGAATATCAGGAACATTTAGTACGAAGCGCGTTCGGAATCACCCCCTCCCTCCTTCGTTGGGCGTGAGGCATAATACCTCTCCCAGCTGTAACGTCCTCCTTACCCTCCATCGTTTCCTTAATCCTTTATCCTGCCATTCGATATCTAATCCCACTGGAGATCCCTCTAATGAATTTCAGGCGAGTAATAGACTTTCTGCTCTATCCAACAATGTTAACTACTCCCCCATCTCCAAACTCCTTAAAACAAATCTCAGATAAGTCCTCTTTTCGATTAGGGAAGATGCGTCCCGTATAATTTATTGATACCCTCGCGCAAATAAGGTAATTTCGCCTTCCTTTACATTTTCCCGGATCGGACGACCACCTTTCCTGTAATGGAACTTTTCCTCGGGAAATAAAACTAAGTAACAGTCGCAGTTTGGAACTCTAAACCAAGTAGGGTGGAGATCTCGTGGCAATGACTGTTAGACATGACTTTTTAATTGGAAACCTAAACTAACGACGAATGTTATTATCTAGTTTATAGGGTTGAAAAACAATCGACTGACCAAGTTCTTCCTTTTCCAATCTTTTTTCGGAGAAACTGAAGATTCTTAAGTAGAAATAACATCTAGAAGCGAACTGTAAGACGACAAAGTTTCATAACCAATAGAACGAGACTCCTTTTAATCTCTACAGAAAGTTCTGGTGGGTGAGAAAAGATATTGGGGCGAGTTGAAGACGGCAATAAATTGAATGTGCTAAAATCTTCTGTAATTACTGATTCTAAAGCAGAAGCTATGGAAGGACTAGAAGGGTAGGTTAAAGGGTCTTAGGACGGGAAGCCCTAACGGAAAAGGGAGCTGAAATATTATATTGGGATTTGATCTGGTGTTGAAACGGCCGAGACATTTAAGGGTGAGAATGGTTCTGACGAAGGTTTGCAGTAAGTTGGGATGGGAAAGGGTACTATATTTCCTAATATATAGTAATCGAAGGGGAGGGATGCTATAAAACTGAACCCCCGTCCGCTTCCCAGTGTTTTCGTCCTTTTCCTGGGGTATCACTTTTCATTAGATGCCGCACTCGTCCCCCTCCACTACCACCCTGGTCGTATTTCGTGGTTTTATAATAAAAAAAAGAGAGAAGTTGGAAGAGGGGGGAGCAGTTGAGGGCTCGAAGCCCACCCCGATAGTGGTCTGGTATGTCTCGTGATATTGAACATAAGTTCCAATATTGGTGGTCACCTCTCTCCGAGGGTCCTCAGGACCGAGCTATCACATCTTGACTCTTCAAATGGCTTCCATCCCGAGCGAAATTAGCTCTTTCTTCCCTTCGTTGCTTCTCTTATCCTACCCATTGGCTTCCGCAATCTTCCCCCTGGAATTATCGATGTGCTGCTGGAGAATCGTCGCGGGAGGTGTCTAAAAATTATCCTTGTAGACATTCTCGTCTCTTTTTTTTTTTTTCACTATTAATTTTTTGATTTTTCAAAATAAATTTGGAAGACAACACACCAAGTGTAGTATCACCAAGAAGCGATTCAGCTTTACAGCGCGTTGGTTAACTTACCTTTTGTCCCAGAGTGCGGGGTTGCCATAGTCCCCGTGGTTAGAAATATATAATTCGTTTAAGAGGCAAATTCAAGTTTTTCTTTCTTTTGTTAGAAAATTGGAATGATAATCGTACAATGTGATGGCCGGTTTTTGATTTGCAAAAATTTTGGGCTCTGAATTTATTAGACTGAGTCATGATAATGTCAAATCGATGTTTCCCAACAGGAAACACCTATTGGAATGGTGGAACACAGGAAAGTAGTGACTGAGAGGATGCTCCATTCTGAGTCTTCAGATCCCATCGCAAACCAATTTTGAGGGTAGAGAGTCGTCATGGCTCGAGAATAGCCCAATAAACCACCATCGGTGGCCTAGATGGGAAGGAAGGAATGGAACTAAGGTGGTAACTTCTATTCTCCCAGCCAATGACTGAGGGAAAGTATCGGAGGGTGAAGTTTGGTCAATTTGTGAGAATGGGAGGTAAAGACACCTGGCTAAATGGACAGCCCCGCTCGAATCGTTGGAAAAGAAGGCAATAAAAGATGTGTTTATCAGGAGTGGGTCGGGAATGACCATTCGCTGCCGGTCGTAAAACACCAACATCGACCTTTCATTGCTCCCTGATTGATTCCCTTTTTATTTCTCCACCGGGCTAATGGACGTTGTCTTGAGAGCCTTGGCCCTCCTTATCGTCCATAGCTCAGTTATTTTCCCTCCAACCTGAATGTTATTCGTTGGCCCTAGTCGTGAAATTATTATTTACGGACCTTCCACATCTGAAACAAGCACTGGCGCCTGAGATGATGCACGAGTAAGGGAAATCAACCTGGAATCGAGCTATCGGCCCTTGTTGTCTTGCCTTTAAGGGGGGACGTATCTAGATCGGATAGTTTCACTTGTTCTCCCTTCTTTCGGGTTTCGTGCACACCCTCCATCTATGTGCATCGGACCTGTCACCAAAAAGAGAACGTATGACCGTCCGCGAACAGCAGGAGATCAGCATCAGCTTCGTCTTCAATGTCGTGGAAAAAGGGGAGTTGGTTCGCATGCACGTAGCGATCGTAAGCCTTGGTGCTGGAGGCTTTCCTTTAGCTGTTCGTTTTAGTGTTTTTCTCACAAAACGTTTACAACCTTCGTGACCTCCACTCCTTGACATCTCTGTCATCCCGCTCGAGGAACGTACCGATCGGGACGAGGGTTGAACGGCACAACGGAAATGGGGGATCCGTGAATTCAAGGAATCGAAAAGAGAGTAACCCACGCAACGATCAGAAAAAACAACTTGCCATTCTAATTAAATGCCATCTGAACGGTAATAAACAACTACAATCCATGCCGAAGGTCAGGAGTGCAAACCAGCTATTTTTCACCCACAGAACGTGTAAGATAATATAAATATTTGGCAACAATCATGGTTGACGAACTGAGCTGCCAATCTCATATTATTTGTCTATGCAATAAACGTCCGATGTACACGTGAATATTTTATACAGTTATGGACAATCCGACGTTGATTGATTTATATCGCTTTCCGACGCAATCCGACTTCGTAATTGATTTATATCGCTTTGATCCAATCAGTCTTACAGTATCGTTTTATAGTCTGGGGTGGTGCGCTGGAAGCATACATAGAAAAACTCCACATTCTTCAAAGATCGATTTCAGATATTGAAGTGAAACAAGATTCCAGCCGATCTGAAACGTGGTCAATCAAAAACACCGTCTCTCGTTAACAGAAGTACATTAAAGTACATTGTATATGATGAACTTTCTCCAGAAATCCATACCAACGGTACTCAGCGGCCCGGCAACGGACAAAATAAGCGTATTCAAGAAGAAAATTATTTTAAGGTTGATCGTAAGTGGACCGGAGAGGATTTTGGGTTTCTTCAGAAGCATGTACTTGTACATGGAGTGACACCCAAGTGAAGTTCATTAAAAAATTATCTTCATTTTCTTCAATTTCTTTCTTTCTATTTTTAGGGCTTAAATTGACTCTCAAGTATGTATTAATTTTTATATTTTCTTGTATTTAATCTCGATCAGCAACTCTTGCCCAACATTTCGGCTTAACCTACCGTTAGGCAATATTATTCAAGAAGAAATATGTTTCTTAATTTAATTTTGATTATTTACGAATAAACAGTCCATTTATTTGAAAGTCACGATTGGAATACTTAGCTGTGCATATTTGTGGTATGATAAGGTGGATGATAATCGCCACTCCCTCTCTTGTTGGTTGTTTCCAGAGTCATAAATAGAACAACCTGATCCAAAGACTAACGTGACAGCCCTACGTGTTTTGTTTCTACTGAGCGTTGTCGTCTCCGATGGTACCATATTTTGACAGAGGCCATTCGGTCAATAGTGAAAGTAATCTCTTGGGTAAAATTACTAACGAATGACGGATATCGGATGCAACACTTGAAAATCGGAATGGATGCGAGCGGACCTCTCGGTTATGCTGCAGGGACCTGAGCGATAGCCTCGAGGACCGATAGTGCCCGTGGGAGCTTATTTCGGCTAAAGGTGGGCCAACAATCCTTCGGGTCGATAAGTAACTTCCTTTCTATATCCATCAGTGTATAAGACTGGTAAGCCCCTCCCACCTTTTCCACTGCCTACCACCCCTCTCGCCCGTTGGGATTATAAAGAGGGAGGGTCGCCCTGGCGGATTAGTCCATTAGCCTCCCAAGAGGGTGTCCTTGTGTGGGTTCGTACGTGTAGGTCAGTCCAACGCCGTCCACTATGTCAGTGTGTATGTGTCCAGGATTGATCCCTTCTCTGTCTCTTCATATCCCTCGTCTCTCTACCCACCCCTTCACCCTTTTGGTCCTTGGATTACAATAGCCGGACAATTATACACTAATCCCAATGATGAAATTATTATCTGACTCTTTTACTTCCTTCACTCATATTGTTCTTCGTCTTCTCTTTTTAATTAACGGTGTCACTATTGAATTTTTTTTCTTTTAATCTCATGCCTCCATCTACCTTGCACATTTCACGTGCGCCGTCATTAGAATCCCTACGAAAATGCTTTCTTTTTACGGGGTTTAGGTGGCTTCACCCTTCTTGAGGGTCGAATGATTAAGATGGGTTGATCAGCCAAGAAAATTATTCGTTAAAAACTCCTCGATTTTATTTATTAATTTCAATCTTTTTTTGAACAATCATAGCAGGTTTTGCCGAGTACTTTCTTTAAGTAAATGTAGATTGAGAATAAAAATTACGCGTTTTTGTTTAATGACATCCGATGCGAGCATGCCGTTTGAAAAAGGCGCCAAAAGCAGGTTCAAAACATTTTGTTCTGATTGTTGAATAAAATTATAATCTGCCTGATAAACCAAACAGGTCTGAGGACTAGGTTCTTCAATTTTTTTCTGGTGGGAGGTCATTCTTCTATTTCCGAGAGATTGTGAGCTGAGTCCATATGATTCACCTACAGCGGACCAATGCGGAATTCGGTCAACATTCTTCTTTGCGATACGTTGGCCTGAATCTGAGTCAGATTAACCCTGGAACTGTATCCTTAAAGTTTTGACACAAAACGGTACCCCGTCCTCGTTTCGACGAACACATTCGAAATTCATGGAAAAATGGAAAATTCACCGCTATTTCCATGAATATCACCCACGGGTTCATGAGGTAGCTGTTTTTAAAGCATCAATTAACGTACATTATTATTTCAAAAGAAATTCAGGTTCAAATTTCAAACTTAATCGATGAACAAATGAAACTTCAATGCTTTTAAGTATTTTTGGCATGACGGTAACTAAACAAAATTCCAAAAAACGCACAAAATTGTATTGCTCACAATCAGTTCAGAGAGCACGACAAATTGTTCAACCCCCAAATTGTCAAATAGTCACCACCATCCGGTGAAGTGTGGCACAAGAATTTTAATTGTTTTTTCACGTGATGCTATTAGTTTCTTGGTTCAATTCAATCGACGTCTGTTTATTTTTTAGGCTATTTTCAGATTACAGCTAAGGAAAATATCCATAACAGGAAGGAAAAAGTCATTTTATCAGCTGTTTTTCTATTAAAAATGTGCCTTTACTGCTTCCCCTTTGTCGTGTTGACGACAAGAAATTTGGTCCATATTACCGGATATACTTCCCATTCGTCTCATCGACGACTAAAATATATATCTCATAACTACTAATTCGTAGTATATATGGAGCAGGGTGCACACAGATTTCCCACGTGTTCGTCGGATCAACGAAGGTTACTGTACCAGGGTTAATATAAAACCTCAAACTTTTTTTTCTCTCAATCCTGTTTTAGCCAAGGACATGCAATGAAGATTGTTTATTTTTGTTCTCTTAAAGGATTTATTCATTCACATTGTAAATCTTCGATTGGATTGATCGAAGTTAGGGAGTTATCGTTCATGAAAACAAACTAGGATGAGTTGGAACAACATTTACGGGAACTCAAACAAAGCGATCCTGACGTTGATGGAGTTAGAACAAAGTAGACTCGTGTTCACCTGATCAGGGTGCATTTAGTGAAGGTTGTTGAGTGTTTAATTAGTGAAGAAGAGGAAAAAAAAGCCGAGCGAGAGTGGTCTCTGAAACGAAGGGCATGGTAGAGATGCAGTACCCATCTGAAAGCGCCAGGAGCTGGATGAAAATCAGAGATGTCAGTAATTACTGGGATAAGCAAAAAGACGCAAAGCGGGTTGGGGTGGTGCAGCTACTGCAGCCTTCAAAGAAATCAATCCTTAGGCATACGAGCTTTTCCAAGGGGAACAAATTAATTGACGGTCTTTTAGGGTCGCCGCGCCGCCTCAAACGTGGCCCAAGCCGCGGCACGGCTTTTGAACACCTGAGTGTTCTCAGGCTGGTAACCTCTGTACAATTATGGAACACCCTTCGCCAACATCCCTTCAATCCAACCTACTTTACATCCTTGCTTTGTTTATATAGGTAGTGTATTTAGAAAATCTTTTGAAAAATGTCCAAAGCCTTACAAAAATCTCTTTGATGTTGGGTTCTGTAATCGTTAAATAAGGAGTAGCGTCGCCTTGAGAAAATCACTGGAAGGATTCGCTTCGTTTCTTCCGTACCCATTGCGCATTAAGCATTTCAATCCTGGTTTCAACCTACACTTGACTCGAAAGGGTTTACAAATTTTATGTTTGTCGCAACCGTTTCAATGTTTTTTCTTGCCCTTCGTACCTTATTCTTTCCCATTTCCAGGCGCTAATTCGTGCGGTCAAGAATATATTTTTCTCATTAAGAAGAACCTGAAGAAAAGTAAGCTAATAGGGCACCATAAAGTACAGTTTCAGTGGGTCATCCATTCCACTCCTATGACCGAACTGATTTCCTCGTATATTGTTTCTGTCAGCCGCCTTCATCGCATCGTGTTCCCTCGTTCTAACAAAAATTTGAGTGACATCGTGAAAACACTCACCCCTACTCAACCTCCACCTTTTCAAACTTTCTCGGCTCTCTTGACGTCTTTTGACATTTATATGAATCCAGCAGCTTCTTCACGTGTCAACATGAAGGCGCTGCCACCTTAATTATTGAAGAGTGAGAGACGCTTCGAAAGTGATATCACCCTTTTTCCACCCATGGAAATACTTGTGGAGGTGGTTGCTTGAAAACAAGTATAGAACGGAATATTGAGGTGAACTCGTGATTGTGTGTTAATTACGCGGGATGTTGACTGTAATTCACATCATTCTCGTGTAACTGCAGTTCCAAGAAAAATGACCCGAATCGATGTGAAATGTCTTTTTTGGGAGCATTCTACTTCGACGGTAAAATCATAGTTGAACACGATATTTATTCTATTACTTAATTAGAGCTGAGGATGGGAAATCAGTTTTCCACCTTGAATTCCTTCCAATGGTAGTATCTCATTCGTTTTTAACTGCTTGAGTGTCTGCGGAAGAGTGATATGCCAATCGTTTCAGCTTTCTTTCCTCGGTGCGGCAGCATCCCCTTTTCTTCACCACCACACGTTTCCGGACTCGTTGAAATAATTCTAATAACAAAACTTCAGAAACTGCCGTTCATAATGCATTATTGATTCATGAGCTTCACCACCCTAGTTTAAAAGTAATCTCCCCGACCGCAACCAATATTCGTTGTTCCCCAACGACGAGGCGGAATCATAAAACTGTAATCTTGCCCAAAAGGGAAATGGATAAGGGAGGGAGTACGGATAATTGTGAGAAATATTTCTTCGAGAAAAGGTGCGGAGAAAAGCTGAAAGGTTTCGGATGGCGCAGGAGACTATGGGGGTTGAAGGAGGGGGTCGAATGTATAGGGCGAATAACGAGGGTGGGGAGGGGATCAACGTCTTTCATTCAAAGTTGGATTTAAATGGCCCAGATAATCCTACAGAAATGCAATGACCGGGTGAAAAGGAAAGACGATGCTGAGGGGAAAAAAGTTCAATTGAATTTAATTGAAAGACGCTCGTACGGGGGTATGATTTTACTCAGCCAACACCGCTACTAATGAAATTCCTGAAGGTTTTTTTTTTTTTTTTTGAAAATATTATTCAACGGAAAAATCAGACCTCTTTACACCTTCGGGACTATTTTTCATTTCGTTATCTTCCTCGTTTCTCCATTATTTAGGATTCTTACTTCTAAAAGACCTCTTCTTACATCCATGGCTTGCGTTTTTCCGTACGTTCATACTACGAAATATTCTTCAGTGGCAGTATAGTATGAATTACCAGCGTTGTGCTTATTCATTCATCCTTTAAATGCGCTCACTTCAGCGGTAAAAACTAACCACTGGGAGAAATGTTTCTTTAAAATTTACTGTGTTAAAGATATTATTGAGGTCAGATATCAGCAAATGATTTTATTGGTTAAGCCAAATAATAATTTTCGTAGAGGTGTAAGATTATAGATTTTTTTGCAGAACGAGCAGAATGCTAGTTGGACTAGTTGCCGATAATCGAACTTTCTAATCTGAAACATGAGTACATCGGGGTCAGGTAAGAGTCTAGAATTCAATAAGTACAATGAATTCTCCCCGGTTTGTTAACTTAGAGACCTTTCGAGACTCAAACCCTTTCGCTTTTGTAAAACCACTTGCTCTCCTTGGGGTATCAAAAACATATAGGTATGCTTTTTCACCTAAAAAGCAAGAGAAAACTGTAACTTATTAAAAGTTCAATTCGAGGGATCTTGAGAAGATAAAAGGGAATTGCAAATTAAAGCATACGGCGGAACCCTGTTATGAATAAGTTAACCAAGCAACCCCACATCTCAATTGCAAGGTGCTCACTTTGCTGGTGATACCCTTCACAGTATCGAGACAGAATACCTGAAGAGATTTTAGACTCAGGATATTTTTTTCTGTCTTTTGTGGTTGTTGAGGGACCCCGTCTCACTTCACGCTTCTCGCTCTCGACACTCCTTCAAATATTTTTGGGAATGTGAAACGCTTTCTTTGAAATAGATACATATTTGGGAATTCGTCTTCCTGACGAGTGTTGTGACGTTTTGTTCATTATGATTACAGAGCAGAAATTTATGCACTAAATAACCCTATTATATCTAATTGAAAAGTCTCTGAGTATGATCTCAAATATGCACTAATTAGGAGTTATTTCATTCATTGTCTAAGCTAGAATCTAACTTTTCGTGTGCTAACCATCAAAGTATGACATTTTACGTAAAATAAAACCAAAACTGGGAATTTTCTTGGACGATGGCGTGAGATTCACCTAAAAATCTGCGCTCTGGTCATGACGACATCCGCTCAGTGGGGTGCCTCTAGCCTTCATGTTTATTCAATGATTTACTCTACGCGAATAATCAGTTGTCCATTTTGTATCTTCGATTACGATGAAGCAACCTCACTTAAGCCTAGGTATAAGCAATCAGGGGTATTCATTTGGCTATACACTGCTCCGAATTGCCTCACCAAAATCATAGTGAAGTACTTCACGCACTGCTGTCGCTAAACTATGCAAAACCGGTGCGCGAGTTTGATCAGCGCCATAGGGATCATTGCACACGTGTTACGATCCGAGTTGTAATTGGTAGGGGAACAACCGGGAAGTGGCAAGTAGGTGACGAGTGGACATTGTTGTTAGAGAGGGGGGGATCGGGTATGTTGATGACACTTCATCCGAGAATTAATTGAAGCCCCGTTAATTGTACGATCGATTAGTAATTGATAGGCGTTTCATGACTGAATACTGACAAGTTGCGTGGTCCGAATATGCT
This sequence comes from Cyrtorhinus lividipennis, assembly GCA_019603395.1. Lineage (NCBI taxonomy): Eukaryota > Metazoa > Arthropoda > Insecta > Hemiptera > Miridae > Cyrtorhinus > Cyrtorhinus lividipennis. Next base: position 17,290,311 of record CM034007.1, on the reverse strand, counting down.
AGATATGGTGAATCATCACGGGATATGGACAGCAAATTGATCGCTACCTCGATGAGGGAGATCCCCATAACAGTCACAGGTAGACGGAAAAACAGATTTTCCCTCCCCCATAATTTTTACTACGATATGTAGGTACATGTCTTCTGAAACTAGGTAATGGTGCTCGTACTTAAAAAAATGAACACAGCAGGATTTAACGACATTTCCCACTCGGTTATTCTGTCACATTCTCAGTCTGAAGAAAAAAGGAACTTTGAGTACACATTGCAAAATTTTTGCACCTAAGAAGCTTCAGAATGAGTAGGAGTTCATCAAATAATTAAAAGTCTGCACATTTTGCATTCTGGGAAGATCTTATGAAGCCAAGAGAAAAACATTGTAGGTAGCGATGGTAAAATTATTGTTGTAGGGGAATTAGGATAACACAGTTGATTAGCAGAGCGAGGTGAACACTTCTTTAAAAACAGAACAGTAAGTAAGGTTTCCTAGGACGGCAGGTTAACCCCATTAGTTTGTAGGGCGAGCGAGTGCTAGTGTCGGGTCATCTATTGCGAGCAGATAGACCTAACCTGATCGACCTGAACGGTGGGTAATTTGAACTGGCTTGAATTTGTTCCTTGGCGTATTTAGATCTTATAGGGAGGCCTGGGCACTGACAAAAAAAATTTTTTTTAATAAATCTGCATCAACTAATGAAAAAAAAAATTCTTCTTCCTAAAAATAACATTTTAGTTAAGTTATTAAGTCCATGAGAGCGCAGCCCACGGAGATGAATATTCTATCCAAAAACGTTTCATTGTAAAATGGACGACCTTCCATGAGTCTACAAATTACTTTATCCGAATATTCCGCCGAATCGTGAAGTAATCTGCGCGATTTCTGGTAGTCTTTGAAGTATGAACCATGAATGTGGGAACCAGAAGTAGCGGCCTTCTTGCTTTAAGTAAAGATTTACTGATGAAATATCTTCCATGTGAGGAGAGGTTCCTGACATCTGTCGAAGAAAACGAGAGAAATCGAAGGAGTGATGAGTTGATGGCGAAAGGGTGGGGGAAGTACTCAGTTGTCTCCGGCAGAGATGAAATACGAAGACCCCCCTGCCCAGCATCATCCCTTCCCATCACAGTCGCTGCCGTTCAACGTTCCTTCAGTCACTTCACCCTTGAGATCGATAGGGAAGTGACACCTCTGAATTTAATTAATACAAGAGAGATGTCATCGAGTCCCCCCCCCCCCATCGTTCCTCATCGACCATACATTCCTGGGTGTTTCCTACCTCCTACGTTCACTGGCTCCCACTTGATAATTAATATCATTGTTCGTAGTCGCATTAAATTTGCTCTCCACCAAGAAATAATCAATGCAGAGCGAAATCCAGCTAGGCCTGCACAGTCGATCACGCTTGGTATCTTACACATTTGTCCGGGGCGTCTTGAAGGAAGGAACGGTCTTCAGCTAGAGGTTAGAAGGGCGCCCTGTTGTCTCAGAGGATTTCTCGACTTGTTTAGCATTCCTCGGATGCCTGCTGACCCTCGTCACCCAAACCTGTGCTCGTTTTAGATGCTCCTGTTCAACCCTAAAGTTGACCGCGCCACACCCCTAATATTCCCTGAACTAGTCGTAGTTATATCAGTTTACGAAGCGATCTCATTGTTTTCTCCAACAATACCTTTAAAAAATGCATTATTACTGTACAACCATGGTCCCCCGCTTAATACCGTGTAGCTTGGGAGAATTCTGAAGTCCATTTCAAAATAAATACTTCAAATCCATTACTGCTATGTTCACCTTCGTTTTTAGAAGATTTACAATGGTCCCATGAATAGAATTGAGATCAAGCCTGTAAAAGGAGGGGGAAATGTCATCACTGATCGTTTTGTAAAGATGGATTTATTGTTGAGTAAAAGGAGCGGGGATGTATGTCTTGAGGTTTGTGACTCCGGCCAGAGTTGATATTGGCTTGGTCTTTATAGCTTTCTATCCCCCTTCGCGACAACATCTCGTTCCTTTTCTCTACATTACGTTTAATATGTACATACGGTCGATTACATTTTATTCATAAGAGCTCATAAAAGGAACGGCGGTCCTCAGGAGGCGGGAAGACGGTTCAGAAGGAGGAAATAGGAGGAAGAGAGGGATTTAATTTCGCATTTCTGTCGTGAATGAGATAGGGAATCCTTGGGTGGTAATAGCGACAAAGATTGTATTTACCATGTGTATACATTAAACGGGGAGGATATTGAAAATGCTTCATTAACTCGGTGGTGACGTTTGTCCCACCCCTCCTGCACCCCTCGCCGCCGAGCTCCGTCACCAAACTCCTTTACCCTGTGCTTCTCATCATTTCTGTTACGAACTCGTGGGTTTCTCTTGACTCGTCACAAACTGGTCGTTTTAACCAAATCTGTGAACATTTCGATTCGCCACCCCTCGAGCTTAGTCCTCACCGCGCGTTCAATTAACCGAATGATAATCGTGAATTCACAACATCCTTAAGTTCTTCGGAAAATTTTCAAAATCGATGTCTGGACGTGAATAACAATAATGTGTTCACGTAGTTTCCGTACATTCAACTCTACTATTGGGAATAATTCAAAACAGCTTCATTTCGTGGTGTTATGTTGGGAATGGAAGATCTACTTGAAGAAATCTTATTGTCTGGTACTAGGGCTAGTAGGTTGACAACTCAAAACATGATCCCTATACATTGCGTTTCAAATTATTGTTTCAACGTGTTTTGTGCTTGCTACTTTTGAATGAGGTGTGCTAAAGGGTTGGACATTCATCTTCATAAGTATTTCAACTTAATTAGGTACGTCTACTGGGTGCTGTGATAGGTCTTACATCCGAATATATTGTGTATAGATGACCTAGAGCTTCCTTACGAGGTTAAAAACTGAAGTTCAAACACATTTAAATCAGCTGAACCAAAAGAGATTGCATAAATGCTCTTCCTGACGTTAGCAGGAAGGATTCGTTGAATCAATTGAATAACTCGTCAACATTTGGGAAACAACAATCCTGTACGATCCCGAAAGTCGACACGTAGATTACTCGCCTCAAGAAATAGTAGAGTTTCCACCATAGCCATTGGTTATGAGCCCTTCAAACTTCTTCATATAATAATTATGTTCTTTAAATAATTATAATACCCCTAAAAGGAACATGTAGACAAGCGTTGGCAAGCCTCATTAAAATTTTAGACTTTCAGGTGAAGGGCGTAGAGGGTTGTTTTTCTCCCATCCCTTCAGCAAATGCATTATCGACAAACTTAGAAAGTAACAAAGAAACGTGTGTAGGAACCGCCCCTGCGCCTTTTCCAACGGAACCTCAAACTGAAAAGGCCTAATATAATTGGAAGGTGAATAATTTCTCTGGATGTTCACAATATATTTGTATCAATAGAAGGGTCCTCTCAGCCCTCGCCCCCTAGGGCACTTTCTTTGACTTCTTCCGCTAAGATCTCCCCATAAATATGTAGGAGCACTTTCAAACACTCTCCAATTGATTCAATGGCTCCTGACCCTCAAACTCAGTCCGTTACCTTCAACACCATTGCAATCGAAACCTAAGAGTTCACTCACAATTAATGGGTGGAAAGTGGCAAGTGTTTCGTATATCCATAAGCAATGAAATCGCTTGTTCAACCCCTCAACGATTTTTTTAAAGGATTTCGAAATGAATTTGAAGCCTTTGTAAAGAGGCTTCCTTCCTTCTCGTTTCCTAGTAATTACATAAATTATGTATCCCCTTTCATAGCAGTACCAATATGATAATAGATTTCCTTATTTCGAATAATCAGTATAATAAATATGTCGGTTCATCGGACGTACATTTTCACCCTCCTAGTATTGAACTAAATCCCTAGATTATCCAAAGTTTCTATTCTCATAGTGTACCCTTGTGATTTTATTATTATTTATTTTTTCTAATAGCATCTATGCCGCTGCTGTGCTGCCTTGCATCACAGCCGTAAGCTCCACGTCCTGATGTTTTGCATGGCTCTGGTGATTCTGCCCCATGAACAGCCAATGTGAATCCAAACTGGTAAAAACATTACCAATATCGAATGACGAAAATAACTTTTTTTTTTTTTACTGTTCCGGCAAGTATAAATTATCATAATTTCTATCCAAGTAATGGCATGAAGTTTCGGAAGTATTATAAAGCCCCGACAAGAGTATGTATCGTGCGGTTTTTGAGTAATTTATTGCCCGGATGCCATGATCTGGGAAGTGAAAGGGGTTTGTATCACGTTTATAGAGGTGGAGTATATTATCGTACATATTCAGTAGGAAGAGGAAGAAGATTCAAGGGTCTAGGCCTTAAGCGGTCTGGTGGTTGTGGACCGCACCGGTCTATCATGCCCACGTACTAGCCCTGGTCCTATACTCCTTCTATATTACAAATTCACATCCTACAATTGAAACCCCCTTTAATTATTACCTTCCTTCCGCCAGCTGAATTACGCCAATTTAATATTTACTCACATATGAAACTGTTGACCGTTCCCGCTGTTTGTATTTCAGTAAGCTGAATCCCCTCTTCCTAAGTGAGCTGGCCTTTGGAAAATCCCCCTTCTCCTTCGCACTTAACCCCTCTCAATTTCTTATGCGATCTTATTCGGTTCAGGTAATGTTAGATGAATTTAATTTAAAGTCGTTAATGAACCATCTGGCCACCGAGTAGGTAAACCATCCTTGCTCAACAAACACTAGTACGCAAATTTTAATCCATCGGCTATCCATTCTGAAATAATTCACTTTTGTAGTCTTGTAGACGCGTATACATTCACATTGGATTCCTTGCAATGAGGAGATGCGCACCCTACTATGAAAATTACATTATTTTTGAGCTATACAATTGGCACAATCATATGTAGCCGCAATAAATTGGCACTGATAAAAACGGAATTCCTCCTTCTGTTACCTTGCATTAAGTTCATTTTGTTGTGTTGTTTGATGTTCAACACACAAACGAACGTTTTCATCGAATTCAAGAACCTCACCATTTGGGAATGTCGTGAATCGCATGATCGTCGCATTTAATCAATACCGTAGAGCAAGAGAAGCTGAAGAGATAAGAGGAATAAATAACTGAAGCGGAAGGTGAGAAGTCTAATAAATCGAGGAGTCAGTAAACATGCCGTTTTAATTCCAATATAGCAACTCCAAATACCTACAATTCAGAACAAGTGGAAATTAAACGCCTGCAATCCTCAACAAATTAAGTCCAGAGAGTTCTTCTTCTTAATCTCATTCTTTATTTCTTCGTAAACTTTTGTTTATTCTCCTCTCCTTTATTGGAGGTGCCGGCGTTTGATAAAGGGGTTTCTCGTCCCTCCTCCCGTCCTTGATTCCTTCATCCCCTCGTCCTCTCCTCTCTTGGCACTGATTGTTTCGCCAGAAGGAAACCAATTAGGTACAACCTTCTCGACACCTTTCGAGATTTCCCTTCGGGCTGTTTTCAAAAAAGCTTTGAAAAGTGTTAATTTGTCGTCGTTTCTTCCCCTTTCATAGACCAATCCACGTTAAAAATGTATGAGTCGGCTAAATCTCCGCGGCATCCGACAATCTCTCAGCGACAGGTTTTTGCCGAATCGGCATCATCTTGAATACTTGACATTTCATTCCATTTCCCCAAATCTGAACGTGACAGTACGTTGGATAATAGCTTTTTTAAAGTGTTGTGTTGTTGGCATCCCAGCTGGTCATCAGAGTTGACTCGCCCTAAAAGGTGGATGAAGATAAATCCCACTTTTTGATTTATAGAATGATGTAATTTGATAAACCGCTTCTTCTCTCTTGCGAAAGATTATCAAAGTAATTCGATCATTCCGCGACCCTATTATGAGTCTATGAACATTTTATCGCACTCAAAGACTCGCACGAGTTCAACTTGTTAAACATTATTTTCGGAACTAATGAACAATTGAAGTAAATTTTTGAAATCTGACAGACCAAAATCATGCTACCAGTAACGTCGTTTGATCGGTTTTCATGCCGTTCACATTATTCATTCAGCAACTAATTTCCGGAAGGGTAGGGTCTTCTTTTGGTAAAAAGAACGAAGAGAGTCGGAAAAATATGAAAAAGCAAAAAAAAAGCGATGCCTGTGCACACTGGAGCCACCCTCACCCTCACAGCTATTTACTGCAAAACACCATTTCGGTTACCTTTTGACAATGAAAGGAGGGAAAGGGCGACTGAGGAAGTTTGTATATTTAATAGAGAGCAAGGTTAAGGGAAGCAAAGGAGGAATTAGACCCCACACAGCAGCAGTCACTGGACTTGGTAGCTTCCCGCTACAAAGAATCAGAAATTATAAAATTCACCCTCTTGGCGTCCCTTTCTTGATTTGGTATTGAAATATTCACTAGCAGCCTCTCATACGACCAGCCGTTTAGATATTAATGGAGTTTTAATTCTCATCTCAGGAAATCGATCCATGAAGGGAACTCTCAGATTAGCATTCTAAGTCATTACTCCCTTCTCCGCATGTACGCACACACACTGCTCGAGTCCTCCCTATATTTCTGAAGCACAAAACTCCCTCTCAACATCCTTATTTATAACATTTCCATATAAATTCGACGCAGCCTTCACTCTCGCTTGAGTTCTCACTTCAGAATTCCTCTGATTACCTTTCCTTATTGGTCTTGAAACGAATGTAGCTGTTCGAACGCTTGCCGCTCTGCTCATCACCATCATCTCTCTTGGCGTTCAATGAACAGCAAGCGGATGTTGGAAGTTGATGTGCTTTCAAAATTTGAAGTCGATTTGGTTGGTTGAAAGAAAGGCTCTTCCGTTCTTCGTGAAAACTCGCCCAATTGTTGTCCCTTTGGGACATGTATTTCAATGAAAGATTATTCGATTTCGACATAAGATTATTCGGGGGGCGTTGTTGAAATTGATCCTAGTTGAATCAAGCCTTCCTATCGCTTTGTAATCTCACCCATCAGGTCGTAAATTGTGGCGAAAAATCCTGCAACTTGTGCGGCGGGTGCGTTGGCCGAAACGACGGTTCTTACGACCGGAAATCCGGAAGAGTTGACCGCCGCCGGTTGACCACCTGCCAGGCGCTCGAGAATCCTAATCTCCAAGAAGCGGGCATAAATCTACCGCTTCGGTTTTCGGCTCGGCAACGGTTCAACTCACCTGGAATTATAATTAACAGTGATAGTGGGTCTACGCTCAATGCTGACCACCAGGATTACAACTTTAATGAAGACCATCAACACAAGCGGAGTGGCCATACCTGACTGGTCGATGGATTCTCCCAGTCGCTATTTTCTAATAATCTATCAATGGTATTTTACCAAAACCCTCATTTTCCCTTCGACCCATGCAAGAATATCCATCAAACAGCACCTTAACCTGAAAATAGCGGCTGTTTATGAAAAGCGAAGGGGAAATGTTGTCATGAGGGATCAGCTAGCAGGACTGAACAAAAATGACGAAAGCCATCGGAGGCCAATGGTTAGGCTGACAGTGGCTATTGACGACAACCAAAAGAGCCGACTGCTTAGAAAAAGATTATGATATGGGATTGTAGGAGGGTGCAATGTTTATTTAAAGAAGCGGTGTTCCATTGGATGAACGAAAATGACTCAAGTCAGTATGAATCTCCAAAAAAAAAAAAATAAAATAAAATAAAAATAAATAAATAAATAAAATGAAATAAAAAAGATCATTTCAACGAAAGCTAAATTTAATTTGAACTTTGGACAAGGTAATATCGTGTTTGAAGTGCTTGAAGTATAGTTTCATTCAAACTATCACTTTAAACGGTATACGTACTCGTATTTCCGGTTGATAAACATATAATACGTATAATAAACATATGTATTCATGCCACCTCTCCGAGTGGCTCCGAAATGTAACAGCATACGTTTTATGATATCTAGACCACAGAACGCCCCGTTTTAGGCAGTAGAAAATTTTTTGATCTGAAATCAGGAACCACTTACTGGCTCCGATTGGTCCTCATAACGTTTCATCCAGATCAGCCTAAATTCGGGGACAAGTATGGATAATAATGTGGTTTTTGAATCTCGATTTTCGTGATTTTTCGGAACCTAGGCGTGTAGGGTATCATTTTCCGATAAATTTTGGAAGCTGAATTGATTGGAGACACTCCAAGCCCACAGTTTTCCCCATAAAGTCGCACAAATTTTCCTTCATTTGTAAGTGAGAAGCACACTGTAGGTAGAATACCAGTTTAGATTGCTTCATAAAATATCACGATTCAAGTAAACAGCTTATCTCAGACAGTTAAATGTTTTGAGTTCGCCGAAGTATTTAAAATCCTCTCCTGACAAATTCCTCGTAAGTCACCTCACCTTCAACATAATGTCGGGCGATAGATAAATCACCGGGACTCAAGCTAAATTGGATCCTATCGCAATTGACGTCGGGACAAAGGTGTTATTGTGAAGAGAATCCGAGCAACAAGTTGGGGAGGGCGGTTTAGATTGATTAACACATTGGTGCCCACTACTAAGTGAGTGATTAGCCAATAAGGTTTGAAACCCGGCGGCCCAATCAACCCCAGTGAATCCCCTTTGCTTTACTTGGCCTCCTCCACCGCTACCTGTCCGACCAACAGAACCGGCAATCAACGGAGGGAAACCATTCACACGGTGATCGACTGCTTTGCCTACTCCCTCGAACTGACTCTGTCCTTCAATTATGTACAGAAGTTTATCACTGGGGATGTTTGTCGAACACTCCACTCCCCCGTCACAAAACCGACGGGTTAGATGAACTTGATCACGTAGCGTAATCGTATTGTACGTCGCCAAATTCTCCGCTCATTTGTATTGTTCATCACTATAGACCCGCTGGTTGACTGCTACAACCTCAGCGATATGTTTGGCCAAAATCAGTTCGGGATTTCCAATTTCGAAAATGGAAATTCCCTTAGTTCTCTAAATGGCATGGCTAGAATGGAGCCGAACAACGGAAGATTGAAGTCGAACTCTTGGCATGTTGATTCTCCCACTCCACTGTTTCCAACGAACCTCCCAGGGTATCGAAGATGACCCAGTTTTTAATTCTCCCCTTGCGAATGGGATCGCAAAAGCCGGCCGTGAGCTGTTCTGCCGTTTCTACGAAAATCGATAGTATGGGTTTGGAAGGAACTGCATATCAATTAAGGTGCCATGACTGTGTGCAATAATTGCCACCCGTGCCTTGCACTGCCTATGGAGACACAGGTCTGATGCAGGTCTTATCTACCCCTCTCCCTTCCGGGCTTTTCATTCGCAAACCAATGCATCATGATTCCCACCGGCAAATCGATGCCTCTATATTCACCTATAGAAACCTGCCTCAACGTTTTAACATCATTAACTCCAATTTCTCGCCACAATAATAGTGGAAGAGTTGTTGATTGATTCATTCATAAATTCCTACAGTATTTCGTGTAAATTAAGGGGTTCGAGCCTAAAATTAGTTTCGAAAATCTTGTTTAATTAACAAATTCAACGTTAAATAAATTCTTCAAACAAGAAGCCATCACAACTTGGGCTCTGAATTAGGTGCCAAAGTCGTGGGAAGCATAAAATCCGGTGTTCTTAAACAGAAGGTAAATCAGCCAATATGTTACATGGTTTACGAGCGTTAAGTCAATGTCAGTCCTCTATTCGATTTTATGGATCGCGTTAAGGCCTGTTTGTGGGCTGTTTTGACAGGTAAGTTGATTAAAAATTGAATCACCCTTCCTCGGTGGCAGAGGGTTGTGAGGGTGAAAGGCGGAAAGGACGTGGTTTAATCGTTATTTATAGGAGTTTTATCGGCAGTTCTGAGACGGAGTTGGTAAAGCCTGACACCTACGTAAGGAAGCGGCAGGGATGACTGAAGGCAAAGTGGGGAAGTATGGGGTTGAAAACTGAAGGGAAGAGCAGCAGTCTGCTATAACGGTTTCCCCCCTCCCTCAGAATCAAATCCATCCCGATTTGATTGAACAGGCCCAACTCCAATATGAAAACGAGAGAGATGGATTGATTCTATCAACTGCACCCCTTTCCATAACGCGGCTATCTTCACGAGTCTGGGTATTGCCAGCCACCTTCACCTAATTCATATCCGTCTTTGCCAATCATTAATGCTAAACTTATATAGGATTGGGTTCCTCGGGCCTCATCCCCCTGCGCTTCTCATGTCGAACCTCCTCTTCCAGCCCTTTCCATCACTTTCAATTAAATGGGAATCCAATCTATCCAACCGATCTGGAAGACATCAATCTACGGGTTATTAATTTTGGCTCATTTCACTTTCCTCACGCCCTTCTTGATTGATTTGGCGAGGAAGATCCTAGTAATTCACTTTAGGGTAGTACGGTTTTTGACTTGCTTTCTCCTCTCGGCCAATGATGTGTGAACCTTCTAAAAACTTTTGATGACATTTTTCAGTGTGTTAATTTCAATTTTTCTAGTTCTTTTGACGAACCTGCACCGATGTAATCAGAAATCACGAAACACGTAGTTTCCTCAGCTTCTTCAGCAACACCGTTAATTAGGTACTCCGCGCATGAATGTCGTGAAGCCAATATTTATTTCTGATTCGGATGATTTCCTTATTCGTATAATTAACTCGAAAGAGCCTGCAACTTTAAAGAAAGGACGCTCACTAGGAGAAAAATGGATGTAAAGGATAACGGAAGCTAAGAATGGCTAGCGTTGGAAGTAACTGTAATGAGTAAGATTAACAGATCACGGATAGAAGTGTTTATATAGAACAGTCAATTAAACAGAACAATCACACCCCTTCAGATAACTAAGGGTGGTGGAAGGTAAAAAATGAAGATGGATCCCTAAAAGACGAAAAAAAGCAATTAACATTTTTCTCCCGTTGTCTCGGCAGTATAGGAAATAATTAACAACCGAAATAAATAAAAAAGGAAGGGCTTCTCCGTTTTCCTGATGAAATGCGAAGAATTAAAGAGACATTGTTAAGAAAGTGCCTGCAAGAGTTTTTATTTGCATTTGGGTTTTCATCAGAGATCCTTTTCTCCTAAATTCATTTTCATTATAGCTTCTACAGTCTTTATGTTACTTACCAACTTCTTCTTGGTCAAAAAGGAGATTAAGGAGCTGATATATTAGTAAGTCTATTTAGCACGAATTAAAGGGGTATTTAGTCAAAGCGGTTCTGGAAGGAAATTATGAGATTTGAATTGCAGGCAACTTCGTGAAATCGAAAAGTCAATCATTATGTAACAAAATCACATTATTTGAACCATGAATGCGGGGGTGATAGTATTTTACTCAAAATGGCTCCATTGACGTAATGTGCCTGCCATCACAAGCGGATTAAGACAGGGGCCATCGCTGGTTCATTGTAGAATTGTTAGGCTGATTTTGACAAGTTCAATCGCTTACACAGCGAAAAATTTAATTATGGTGAGAAATAAGCTGCGTTTTAGTTGTCTGATAAGTCCGCTCTGTGTTGCTATTTGACAATAAAATCGGTAGAAGGTGAAGATAATGCGCATTAATTTTACATTTATTGTTGAATTGAAGTAAATTACGGATATAAGATCATCTTTTTGAGTATCAAAAATCACTAATCAAAGACATCAACTAAGAAGCTGTTTGTAAGTTATTTGGATAGTTGACCCCACACTTCGGACCCTTTTTGTTCTTTCTGTGTTTTTTATTTCCTGGTTTACAATTACACATATATGGGTTTTCTATACTCCTCTTGTTTTGACTATTTGTAAAAAGGAACTATAGAATATTCAATTTTGTTGTTAGGATATCCTGAGTGGAGGCTGATGGAGAGGCTGAACGTCGTAGGTCGATCACTGGGTATAAATGGAGTCGTTCGATGCGATTGAGGACCCTCTCTTGGACGATGACTACGAAGTGTACGAAATCAACGAGGAGCAACCAGCTCAGATTTACGACGCGCTCTCCGCTACAATGTGTCTCGTCGTAATATTTTGGATGTTCTTCACGTACGGTGTCGTCTATTACATGATCAACTACGATGATGAAACTGGATATGATGATTTGGACGACATGATTTCATCAAAAGATAATGAAACTTACAAGTAGGGTTTGGTCAGCCAGTCTCATAATGGGAAACATGAAGCATTAAAAGTTTTAAGTCAATTATTGAGGTTGCTGGCACAAATGTATGTGACTCCTACCCCATGGTTTATTCATTCCTCTCTTATCGCTCAATTCTATCTGGCCATAATCATAAAAAATTACTCCAGTTCATTAATTCCGAGTGGTGTGTGTAAGTTAACTTGTAGAAATGAGTTTTTTTTTTTTTTTTTTTTTTTTTTTTTTTTTTTTTTTTTTTTTTTTTTTGTGTGTGTGTTAGCGCACAAAAATGGCAATGAACGTAACAAAGCGGGTTTTACTTTTTTCCCTAGTATGTAGGGATCAATAATGGAACATTCAATCAGTATTCCTCTGGAGATGGCCTCATTTTCTATATATTATTTTTATTGAAGTACAAAAAAGTGCACAAATTCGGAAATCTTAGGAACAATCTATAATTTCCTTTACTTCAGTTAGATAATATGTGTTGCTATTCAACTTAGGGTGTACTTCGTAGAACTTCTTGTTCTCGAAGCTCGTTGAGAGGTGATGATTTTACATCATCTGTAGTTCATGCAGACAGCTGAGTTATGTCCGTATACATTGTATCGCAGATTAATGTGACGCGGAACTTTTGGTACACCCTCTCAAGTTTGAGTTCCCACCAGTTCCTTGTAGGGTTGTACGTACGGTTTTTCATAGTACGGTCGAAAATGGAGCGCATCGTCGATGGAACGATGGGGAGACTAAATGGATCAGATGTTGAAGGAACGGTATGAAAACAAGGGAGCCTCATAGATGATGAGTATAAAAACAACGACGTCCATTTGAGGATGAGCATCGATTAATCTGCTAATGGGAGAAGCGAGAGAACGAAACAGTGGGAATGCGAAGGGGAGAGAACAGACGGAAGGAGTGAGCCGATCTTTCCCCATTACTAGAAATGAATAATCAAACATGCTTCCAGAGAGGGTGCCTGCCTTCTTTCTAGTTGCTATAATACCTCTGCTCGCCGACGGGGGGTGCGGCGGTAAGGAACCATCACAATAGCGTTGCTTCCCTTCTGTCAATGACTCAATCCACCCTTTCACCTAAACCGACTTCGTCAACTCTGCATCCAACTTTTTTTTTCTTTTTTTGTGCCGCATCTCTTCTGACTTTTTTCCCTCTTCCTACCTGGACCCATCATAGTGAAAATGTCCTCGGTATATTTATCCTCCACTACCTTCAGTGCATCATCCTCATCTTCACCACCTACCTCTTTTCGACTCTGAATCCTCGAAGGCTCTAAAGACTCGAGATGAGCTTCCAACGGACTATTCTCCCACACCTGGCCATCCCACCAAACTCCTGAGCCCCTATTCATTCGGAGGATTTCTAAAGAGGCGCGGTACATTTATCAAGCCGATACTTAGAATGTCAATGTGAAAGAAGCTACCTTTTCAATAGTCTTAACTCTTTCCATTAATGCCTAAGCACTCACGACTCTTCTCCTCCATTACTATCAATCCTCGTTTACAAATAATATCAGTGGCCTGAGACAGTGTCTTCAGCTCCATCACGTTCTCTCGCCGCTCACCTTTTGAAATAATACAGTTCAATACGAACGGCGACACGATCGGAGTCGGTCTAGCATGGAAGTCATTCCGTATACCCGTTGAGTTATGATTTCGTGTGACAACGCCTTCTTCTCCTCACCTTTGCTCCGGAGCATTGTCTCGTAAATGCCAATGATTTACCCTGACCTAGCTTAGCTCGGAGTGGAAGAAATGTAAATCATTCCTCAGGGGTGGGGCAGCAGGGAACAGGGGAAGGGGAGAGAAAAATATTGCATCATGAGAATAAGTCAAACTAACATCGTTTTCCAAGAGGTCTCTTCCGGGTTGTGACTTTTTATTCTTCTCGCAGACTATGTTTCAATAAAGCGCGGGCACAACTTAAAGAGCATTATGGAGGATCGGAAACCATGAAAGCCATCAGCAACAATTCAAAGGAATGTAATTTGTAATTGAACCGGGGCAGCGCTGAATGTTACGTGATTCAAGCATCAAATACTTGAGATAAAATAAGCATTGTAGCAGCCATGGATTTAAATATCAATTTTATGAGCGAGATAGAGCCTGTCTGCAAGCGTTACAGAATTTTTTAGTCAAATTAAACATTTTCTATATCATTTTTTTTTCTCGTGAATGATCATCAGGACTCACTATTCTAACGCTTCCGGCTCTATTTGTATCGGATGCAGCATGACGAGTAGATGTTAATATTACTAGAACCTATTATTTACTTGTACCACAACATGTACATCACAATTTTCATTTTTTCTGCAGCAAGAAAGAAACTTTCATATCAAGAGTTGCTTACTTTCGCAAGAAGGTGACTTGGAGAATGTGTGATTTGTTTTTAGAAAAGTTTTGATTCAACATAGAAAAACCTTAATTTCACTGGGGAAATTTCATTAAATATAACACTTCGTCAGCATGGCCACCACTCAATTTGTCTGCTAATAGCTTTTTTGCCGGAAAAAAAAAAAAAAAAAAAAAAAACCCACCACGTACTCCTTATCACATTCTGGGTTTATTGTAATACTACAACATTGCATTGTTGTTCACCTATGTTCCCCTCTACATGCTCGAGCCTTATTCTTAACTATGTCTCTTGATAACCTGAATCGGCTGTTTATGAAATGGCTTAAAAAATTTAAGAAAAGACAACATGCTCAAATACACCTATTTTAATTTAAAAAATAATAATAATACTTTTTTTTAAAATGGTTTAGTAAGAATAATGAACTGAAAACGGACATGTTAGGTTTTATCGCCGCGTCATTCTATTCTTATACCTATTCTATTCTCTGTTTTTATTCTGTAAGAAGAAGTTTGTCCCCATTTTATTCGAATTTGTTGTCCATCTTAAAATGAATTTTATTTCTTCAAAACCTTTGCAAAATTAATGAAATTCACCTGAATAGCTATCTTATCTTGTATTGTTAAATTTGCTTCTTTGATTATTGTCCAGGTTACAAACTGAAATATTTGGGCTTACTAAATCAAATAATACAAATAAACCACGTATCATGCAAATTACCTCCATGGGTTTTGCTGAACAATCACTACTAATATAAGTATTTTTGCCCTCGAATGCGTAACCTTCTAATTCCTTATGGCCAAAGCTTGTTTGATGCTGAAATTCGAAAATGTCACTCTGTCCGATTTATCATTTTGGCCGATGTTCTCCGTTTGACATTTTCCTCGTCAAAGAAAACTCTCCTAATTAACTGGACAGGAAAATGTGGAACTACAACTTCCGAACTTTTGAAGTTTAGTTCATTCTTTTTTTTATTC
The DNA here is from genome assembly GCA_019603395.1 of Cyrtorhinus lividipennis. NCBI lineage: Eukaryota > Metazoa > Arthropoda > Insecta > Hemiptera > Miridae > Cyrtorhinus > Cyrtorhinus lividipennis. The sequence goes on along the minus strand of CM034007.1, from coordinate 17,274,912 downwards.
AAATTTTCAACAGGGACAACTTCAATACCTTACATACTGATCCGTGAGAAATATACCACCCATCACTAAATACTACTTTACTCGATAATTAGAATTTTTTGTTACACTTTTTTTTCTCCGTGCTAGAGGTATTATTGTTATGAATAACAGGCGTTAACCGTCCTTCTGGGCAGAAATAGTTTCTACAGAATAGCACTTTAAGTTTGGCTTTCGCTTCTTGTTTTATTGTTACTCAGAGTGAATTGAAGAGCCCCGTAGACAGACGACTTATTTTATGAACATTAGTGAGGTATACTACTAATGCCACTGATGTTATGTTCTCGAAACGGGCCGTGGATTTCAGTTTCATTTGAACTGCGGTGCCGTTTTAAATATCAAGATGGGTTACTCCATGTGGTAGAGGATGAGAAAAAAAGAGCTTTCCGGGAAACTCTGTTCCTAAAAGAAGAAAAGTCTATAGTTAGTACCCCCAAAGGTGGAAAGGCTCGCGGGGTAGGGTATATGCTTATTGCCCAGGGATGACCCTTAATTTGCATAGAGGGAATTACAGGATGGATCAAGGCTTCCCATACTCTGAATACCGTTGAAGGCAAAAGGACCAGCCGAGACGGTCGGAAGGAGGGAGAGGGGGAAGAATGTAGAAAACTCCGGGATCCTCTACACCCTTATCCTTTATACCCTTTTCCACCAGTGCCGACCGAACAGAAGTCTTGTATGTAAATTGTATTTGCGGTCAAAACTAGGGAAGGAAAGGCCAAACGGGCTCGAGGGGAGCCAGTTGGAGGGAGAGGTGGAGCCCATCTAGAACCACTAAATTGTGTTGACAGTACACTTTGCATATTCATAAGGGAGTGAACGGTGTGTATTTGTTTTTAAAGTTGCCTTGATGAATGCTGGGGATCTTAGTGGTGGTTCTTGAGGTGGAAGTAACACCCTCCTCCACTTCCAACCTCTTCTTCCAACCCCGTTAGTACACCACTCCTCGTTTGCCTCGTGAGTGTACCATCAAGCTCAAATCTGATGAACAAATATAATTCAGTTCGTTTTGACGAGTTAATTTCAAGATATATGCCGTTTTGCCGATTGAACATCCGTCCTAATCCCTTTTCGGGGTTTGTCAAATAAAACGTTGTATGGGGTTGAATGAAGAAGAGCCTCGAAATTTGCTTTTAACGCTTTTGGCTAAAGACGATTCTTCACTCTTCAATCGATGGGAATGAAGTGCACTGCTCAATCCGTATTCATCCATACATCTATTATTTCAAACACAAATACAAACCATGACAATAATATTATAGTGAGCCACTCTTGTGCGTTCACTAATTCATCGTCCATCGTGTACCTACGATCTTGGGCTCTCTTCTCAGAATACGTTTTCTCGAAACTTGGTGGGAGGAAGGCGAATTCAGATTTCGTTGCTAGGAGTACATACTCTCTTGAAGGATAATAAAATGCTCCAAAGAAAATCATTGGAAGTTAAGGGGTCCTATGAGTGAATTTTCAAAGCCCTAGTTGAGCTTGATTATTCCTGCCAAATCGCTGCGAATTGAGTATGGATGTAAATGGCTTTAGCGATTTTCAATAACTCTTGGCTGAACGGAAATATTTGCAGTTAAATCGATTTTGGTAGTGTGCGTGGCTGAATACTGCATATAGGTCAGAATGTGTCTATTAAAAATTATATTTTGATTAATGAATTGCGAAAGAATCTTGCTGTGCCTTTAGACTCTGGTCTGTGATTGTTGGCGTGAGTGTCAAATTATTGCTTCTTCGACGGTTCCACAATGTAATGAAGTGACTGAGCATCGAGACGCGGGAGAGAAGCCTGTAAGAGCCGATGATCATTGTAGTGTGTAAGTTTCAAGATGAATTTCGGTCGGTCAAAGGTAGCGGCTAGCCATGCGAAATGAGTTCTGATGCCTTCAGTTTCAGCCGCTCGACCATCGTGTTTCGCTCGAATTGTTACTTTCCAAGATTGCAGTCAAGTAGTCGGAGGCGACGGAGACAGTGAATCGTTAGGTTTCAGGATGGATCATCCCCATGGTGAGAACGAGACACTGATATCATCCGCGTGTTTTAATTGATTATCCAAGTCACCACTGCATTCGTTCTGGTGAGCATTTCTTAACATCATACGCTATCAACGTGCAGGGATGAAAGGTTTAACGTCACATCTGAAAATGGTATCGACTGATGAATATTCCGTTCAAAAAGTGCAGCAGTGCAGTGGCCGTATATTTATGCAATTATTACAGCTGCACGCTTTTGGATGACAAAGGAGCCCCGTGCACTCATTAAGACGGGCTTTCGTTGGAAGTATAAACGCAGCTTTATAAAGTTTCTTATATGCAAATCTTCTGATTGCATGTAGTAAGTATAAAATCAATATATGGAGAATTGGAAGGGAGGTTTTATCATTCATTAGACCGTAACCCTAGATAAACATGCAACCCTACTCTTGACTTGTCTTCTCACAATTGGAAAAAAAAAATTAGTTTCACCGTGACGTGACTGGTCTCCCTCGTTATCTGTCCAAAACTTTAATTGGCTCGAATTTATGGTTTTATCATCATGACGAAGGAAGTCGTACGGGACCATAACTTGAAACCAAACGAAAGCGTCCATTCCTTCACTTCGAGTTGTTTGAATTTGTTTCACCCGAGAAATTCAATGATCTGTTGGGCGGTCTACACGCACGCCTATACCTGTGCAACTTCCTACATTATTTTCGTTTTTGTTGATCCCGAGTATGTCAACGACCTACGGTGCCTTCTGCATGGCCTTTTCTTCCTTCGTCGAAGGCACAATTTCGTATTGAAACGTCTTCGTAAATTTTATGCTATCTACTCACAGCTCCTCCCTATAGTAATTTCTAACTCGATTTTCTAGGGCTGATTCATGATAACAACCCGGGGGTCATTTTGGGTGTTTTAATGAGGGTTCAAGGAATCTTATTCTTGGTGTGTGAAGTGTATTTTCCACAATTTTGTCCGTTGAATCGGCATACATGGGAAATATAATTATTATGGCCCTGAAGACGAGATATTTCCTGCATGTGAGTTATATTTTAAGCAAAATATACCTTTTTGGATGAATTCACAGCGTTTCCCCCCGATTCTCTGTCACTGTGCACTTTTTTTTGGACAACATTCAAGAGTAGTCCAATAAATTAGCTTGGTCAAAGTGGATGACTTGTTATGTTTAGTTTCTAGTCATACACCCGAATCAACGACGGAAGGAAGGAAGATAGATTTCGATCGCCATTTACTGGGACGCATTGGCTCAGTGCATTGAATCGTCTTGTTTTATGCCAATGATTCCTGCGTTCCTATCCTTCCTCTATCCGCGTTTATTGGCCAGCCCTGGAGAAATGTGTTTTTCCAACGATCGTCGAGCAGTCGGACAGTTGACAAAAGAGGTTTTTCGTGCCGAAATGGATCCCACCTCCCTCTGGGCTAGTGCCGATTGGGCTCCGGGGTTATTAGAAGCTTCAAGACGGATCGCCCCTATACTTCAATCTGCTGACCGCATCAATCCAAGTCGCCCCCGCCACTCCTCATCATTTTTCTTAATAACGTCAACTCCGGTCGTCTCACTCGACGAGGCCAAAACAAACACTGCGCCCTCCGTGGGCCCAGTGCGTGAACAATGGCTCTGTTGAACAAGAAAAAAATCATTCGGCAAACACCGACAGGGCTGTATCATTGTTCGAAGGAAAACAAACAGATGGAGCATCTTATGCACACAATCCCTGCTTCGAGCCCATTCTGGCGCGTAGTAACGTAAACATCCTTATGTCCCCAAGTTTTTGGCTTCGCTACATCATGTCAATCTCCTCCTGTTATACGCTTCCTTACTTCCTCCAGTGGAACATGGAGGGAGGTAATTGGGTATTCCTTTTCCCCTGGTTTGGCGCAGCTTTTATTTCCCCGTTTACTCATAATGCCATATGGAAGTGGGCTCGTCTTTTGTTGAGTTTGTTTGCCAAATCCAACTGTTTTCGAAATCTTCACTCACTTTATATTGCTGGAAGTAAAGGGTGGCTCCTGGTATGGTAACAAGACATTGTAACATTGACTGTTTACTGTCATGTAAACAAATATTGAAAAACGATCGGTATTTTTTTCGATTGTACGTTGATCAACTCCAACAAGTTATCACGAATCTGGTACATAACAATCAACGAATGGAATTAATCCACCCCTGCAAAGTTCAGGTTTTGATCAAATACGAGTTAGACTAAGTTTCGGTGGGGCGATAATATGGGAAGTTCCTCAGAGCTGACTCCGCAGATTCTAACGCACTAAACCAATAACCAATACTTACTTGAACTATCATCTTGAAATCTTCGTTGACGGGAATCAGTATTTCTGTAGTTTGTGTCTGACATCAGCCAGTGCACGCTCGTTCAAGGTCTCCCATAAAAAACAAGTTCATAAATATGATTCCGCATTTTCACTCGCCCGTTCTTTTCTCACAGTTGAAGTCATTTGGTGATAAAAGACCACCTGGGTATTCATCAACGCCACAAAAAACAATTCACTTCGTCTTTGTCAAAGCCGACGATTTCTAAAGAAGAAGAAAGGTCAATAAGGTGTTATACCCTCCTGTGTAACACCAATTTGTCATGGTTCTCGGGCAAAAAAGTACAAGTTCCTATATGAGAAGGTCTAAAATGAAAATGTTCATTTGTATTTTTTATATCCGTGAATATTGCAGTTCATCACGCGATTGTAGGTGGTTGGGGGTCATTTTTTTGTGCAGCTGTAGGTGCGTATTGTCTTTTGTTTGACCATCGACATTTCTGGGACTGCGTAAGGTGTCTCGGAGCCTCGTCTCAGAGGTTTTTTCCTGTTGAGTGTTGAAGTATCACGATCTGATAGAACTTCGTCGCCGAAATACAATGTACAGTCGAGCCGCTTTGCCATGTCTTCCAAGATCGTAATACGAGCACTCCAGACGTACTCCTTGAAACACATCCATTCAAAACGCCTTTCTCCTTCACTCACAGATCTTTCGAGGTTATAAAAGTGCGCAACTTTGAAAGAGGACACTCCGAGGAAAATGTGGACGGGAATCGGGTTCGGTTGCCTAGCAGCCATTTTTACTTTATTCACCTCGAGGGTGTAAATGCCGGTATTATGTCCTCAACACTCCCTCTTCGGAGCAACGGAAGCATCCGTGAATTCGTCATATTTAATGATTTCCTTTCGAAAAGCTCCAAGAGTCCTGAGATGAGCTGGGGGGATCTTGCCTGAAGAGTTCAATTATTTATTAGGGCAATTCAATGTTTGAAGCTTGTCAGGGTAGAAAACCCCCACCACACCTCTCACCCACCAGCATTTGTCCCTCCTTCACACCGGTACATTCATTGTTATCTCGTCGTTGCCGTTCTGCTTCGGCCCTTCATAGGAAAAGAAAATCAATTTATTCTTGAAATTTCTTCAGGCTAAGTAGAATAATTGCAAATCATTTCTACCACTCTAATTAAGTGAAGCCTCAGCTACTCCACGATTTAAGCTCTATACGATTTGACGACTGCTGAATATTTAACCATGCTCACCCTTGGTCGGCGAATAGAAGATGACTGCAGTCGAGGTTCGTCTTCCAAATTCCAATTGTGTTTCATTTGCGGACCTTTCCCTCAACGGTTGAGTTTGATTTCATGGATCTGTGCTCGGTCTAATCACGTCTGCTTACGTTAAGAGCGCCTTGGGCTTAGTTTGCGATGCTTTGAACTTTCCGATATCCCCTCCTATTGAACCTCAAATCAAATGAGCCGTTTCTCCCTGCTGATGTTTGAGATGGGAATTCATCCATGAACGTACGAGTAGATCAGTTTTCAAGGACTTCAGAGATAGCCAGATTAAGTTTGAAGATGATAATTACAAAGGTAAATTACGAACAATCCACTTGCACCCTCTAAGCTCCACACGACGATTTCGATGAATGTCTAAATGACGCTCATGATGAACGTCAATTGCCACTGGCTACAGTCTTATCTAGTATAATACATAATAACGTTTTCAAATGAGAGCACGCAAAGGTTGGGTGTGGGCGAGGAGTGGAAAAGGGCGAGCTCATGCCGAGCGGAATTTCGTTAAACCCTTCAAACCGGAAACCACTTTTAGACGCCCTTCCGACCAACTCCCTTCTCTACAATGTGAATTAAGGCAACATCCTTTGTTGATTATGAGCGAGTGCAAATGTTCTCCCAAGACGAACGTCTTAAATTGTTTTCTGGCTAAATGGTTGATAAAATTTGTTCCTAATGAGACAAGTCACTCAGTGGGTTTTATTTCATTCGGGTATAAAATGAAGACGAGTGCTCCGATCCCATCCTGTGGTAAGTCTGTTCATGTTGATTACATGAGAATCAACCAAGAAGGGTTGATAATTTATTCTCTTTCCCTAATTAATTTCCCCATGGAATGCATCAATGGAATGAAGTTCAGCCCTACATGTACATTCGGGGCAATTCAACTAGTATTTTCACGAATGAAACCTAACGGTGGAATCAATTCTATTTCGCGAATAACTCAAGAAATTTATATTTCCCAACATCTGGAAAACGGTTGCAATGTCGGAAAAAAAAAAACATTTTATTCGTATCCTGTTTCTGATCCCTTTATTCACAACACTAACAATAATTCACAGTTATTTATTAACAATTCACAGATGTTGGATCATTATTGTATAGTATCTGAAGTGATGTCACATTTAATTCCATAGATACTGATCCCAAATTTACAACGAACATAATGATAATTGTGATAATATTGATAATTGATGGAGAATGTTTAGGTAAAGTCAAGCCTTCATGACAGAACCTCAATGTCCCCCATAAATTAACTCATCTATGGTCAACAATTCACCACTCTTAACAAATGTCGGTAATACTGATAATAAATATAATACTGATAATTGTGATTATATTATAGTCAGTTGTGATGAAGAAAAAAGTTAAAGTTGTCATTGTTCAATAACGACCTCATATTTTCATTATTTCCATACTATATTGAATAACGTGTAAATTTGTACCTAATACCAATAGTATGGGTGAATGAATCTGAAGTGCCAAAGAAAATATGGATTTATACACCTATACCTTATACCTTATAGATCAAATCCTTTTTTTTTTTTTTTTTTAGAAAAGCTGGAAATGAGATTTAAACTAAAGTACGCAAAAAGGGGCTCTCAATCGATAATCGATAAATTTGGTTATTGATCTACCCATTTGGCTCATACAATATGAACGACTAATCAGTTCATATCGTAGGTTTTTCACGTGGGCATCAACTGTAAATATTGTTATTTTCGTTTTCGTCTGAGAGTAGATGGTTTTCAACAAACCTTGGCAACTGGTGTGATGCGTTGGCATATGATACCGACTGACTCGAATACTCCGAGATGGATTTAACCCAACTTGCTACTTTTCAATGTCATTTCAAATGCTCATAAAAACAAGGCATTGAGCATCGACGCTTCTGACAAGACTTTATCGAAATTTCGGTGAACGTAATAGATTAGAAATCATAATTTGCCCGTTATTATTCCTCGACAGGTCGATTTACCATTCCGTTATGGTTACTGGGAGTTAGCGGGTGCGTATCCGCATAAATTTTGAACCTTCGGCACCCCATTTTATTATCAAGTGATGCATTGATAATTCGGTGGGTTTCCCCCGGGAATGCGGGGCTCCGTGAGATGGCGGCAATTCCCTTCTTCTTATACCCGAGTTAAATATTAGAGCGATTTCTCAATGACGCAATCAATAGGCTTTTCTCCTGTGCGGCTGCCTCGAAATGGGCTGAGGGGATAGGCAAAAAACGTTGGATAAAAAACCATAAAGGATCTTAACCCCCTCCACTTCCATTCTTTCGTCTCCACTTTTTCTCTTTCTAGATACTTTTTTCATCACAATATTTTAAGGAAGGAGCACAAGGGTTGGGATTAGGCTCGGGAGAGAAGTTATTCAATTCCGGGATCAATGAAATGCAACGGGATTTGGAAGCGCCCCACTCTTGTGACACGCGGGATTACAATGGTGGAGTAATAGTAGGGACATAAAAATGCGGAGCGACGAAATAAAAAGAAAATTGCGAGCCCAGCTTCCCTGAGATGAAGCTCAATGATGCTCCTATATGGATTTTTTTGAATAATACTCCAACTTCCGTTGTACGTATGAGTTCTAGATATGTTTTTGAGTGGTGTGAGGATGGTTATGACGCCGAATGACCCCCCTTTCATGGTTCTACCACCACTGGTGTCCTTCATGAAAGAGTATCTCCCAGGTGAGGCGTTGACCAATGGTCAAACATTTTTGTTCGAACAATTTATTCCGTCTATTCGCCTGTTCGACCTGCATGGTCTTCCCTCTATTAGTTTCTCGGCTGTTTGAAACTTCTATCTGGTATTCTGAAGTTGTGAGGAAACTTGCTTCGTTTTGTGTAAAGTTGGCGAGAGGATTCGAGATCAATGCAATATTTGCCTTGAGGAAATCTGCGGCATATGACTTAACAGAAGGAGCTGGGGAGCTGTGAGACTGCGTTCGGGGAGAGGAGTTAGTCGTCGTCGATAGTTACTGAGAGAAAGGAACATTATAAAGTTGGTTCCATCGGATTGGATTGGCTCGAGAAGTGGTGCAGGAATTGCGAGATGAGCCGGGGGTTAGTAGAAGGTGTATTAACAATCGGGACTGATCAAACTCCCTTCTTGCCTTCCAGGATCCCTTTTCTGCAGGACTTCGCTTCCTCTCTCCTCTAAATGAGAATGTGGCCAAAAGGGGGCTAAAGTCTGTAATTATCCTACGAGGGAGACTGTATAAGTAAGGTGTTTCACTTCTAATCCTGACCCTACGTCAAGAAGGACTCGGCAATAAACAGAAGAGCGGGAAGAGGCCGTGAAGGGATGCAGGTTTACTTCCGCAACATTAGTCTCTACCAATCCAGTGTTTCCTATATTCCTGGAGACCTCCCCAGCCCAGTTTTAATCTCCTCCTCCTCGTCGTCCCTTCCACACACTCATGGGCAGGAATTCGGACGGATATTTAGTATAGCCTTCCCATACCAATCCCACCGCAAAACTTCACCCCATCCGTTCACCGAATTAAAATACAATAATGTCTCTCTGCAACCTATCTCCAAATTTACTGCTCCCTTACGCCCTCTACGCTCCCTCGAATACATTAACAGTTTGAATTTAATAAATTTATTGCCCGAGTAATTGGAAATTCCGATGCTTCGCCAACGTAAAGTATTGCTTACCTACCCGTCCCGAAACGACAATCTTTTTGCCCCTTTCGGCGTTGAGTGGTGGAAAACTGGTTGGATCTGGTTGATCGAGTGAGCAACTGACAGATAAAGTGGGAAAAAAATTGTGGGAAATGTGCATCCTTGTTTCACCCTCACATAGGTTAATTATCAAAAACTTGAGTAAATAAATATTCAAAACAAATCGATCATCAGGCTGAAGTCTCCAACGAATAGTGTTTATAGTAGGTAACCAGGTACATGCACGGAATGCTAGGTGAAGCAAGTTGTTTGTCAGACCTTTTTCGGGAAATGGTATTTACCCTTCTGGGTTATATCTTCGTGCCGAAATGTAAGATTCAATGAAAGGGGCGACAATTCAATGGATCATTTCCCTTTAAAAATCTACGAGTATTGTGAAGTTTGTGATAATTTTGTTTTTGTTAAAATGATCAACAGTCCTTTGATCACAAGGGTATAGAAAATTGGAAGGTAAAATACGCCATAGTATGTCCGTAAGATAACTTGGAGCTCAACCCTCAAAGGCGAGCCAGATCCAGAAATATTCGGCCAAAGGTGGATAGAAGACAAGGAAGTCTTGAAGAGGATCAAAGGACCGGGCAGGCAGAGTTAGCTATGGACCGTCGCCTCACAGACCTAGGTGACCGTCTTTTAGCGAAAAGGGCTTTTGACTGTACATAGTTGCATGCACCCCAACGACCACCCTGCCATCACAAGGCATATTTGGGCAGCAAATATTTCGGCACCCCCTTCAAAGGGGCCAATCTCATTTCTGCTTAATTACCATGAAGGTGGTAGCAGGCCCTGAGCACCCTCATCCACTCCCACCCCTCCTCCGCCATAGCATCTTGAATTGAATCGCGAGATGCCCAGTTGTTTAGGAGCCTCCTTTATTAAATCTCCAGATCTGCTCACCCAACCAAAAAGGTGAACACCGACTCCGTTTGGAAATTGGAACTAACGTAAATTTAATGTTGTGTAAGCCAACAATTATCAACGGCCTTACCTCCAATCCATTTCTCTTGGTTGAGCGGTTCATTGCGTTACAATTCCGGCTGGGTAAATCTTGACTACGAATTAGAAATAATTAAGACTCATTCAATGGGTGGAAGTTTGCAATTAGAAGACGAAAACGCTCTTCCACCCCATTCTCTTGTTGATACATTAAATGGTGCGTTATAACGACACGTTCGAGTGATGCACCAGCCTTCTCTTTCACTCGTTAGAACCGGAAGGGGTGCTCCTATCACGAATAAACAGCCGGCTAAAGGTGCATTCTTAATTTATGTGCAATTCTCGAGCCTTCTCGGCTTCAAACTGTCTGCCTCCCACCGACCGAGTTGAAGAGCCGGAATGTGATCGCTCACCACCACTCATGTTTCAACGTGACGGAAAATTATAATTCAACCCGGAGGCTTTTCGCTGAATGTCTTGGGCCCAAGTTGCTCACAAAATTCGAAACTATGCTCTGAAAACCCCCTTTGCTCGCCCATCGTAGCTGTAGTGATTTATAGTTACTATTTAGTGGTAAATGACATAAAATTGAGTCTATTGTGTCGTAGGTTTATGGATATTCCACGTATGTCTCCTTTATGGTTTTCCTTTAATGAGTACAGATAGAAGATTTTCTATCAAGGCGTATCCTCAATAATATATACAATTATTCTAATATATTTTCACTTACTACGTTCCTCAAGAAATTTGAGGTCACAGAAAAGGCCATCTCGTACGAAGTGTAAAGAGTTGAAGCTGAAGATGTTGAAACCCCTCAAGCGATATTTACTCAAGGCACTTGAAATTTACATCGCCGTTATTTCTACGTAAATTGAAAAATAACAAGGCCCTAGTGGAGAAGGTAGGACGCACTACAGCTGCTGATCCGCATGTTTATTTGAGCACTTCCACCCTTACGAGCCGGAGCGCACCGCATCATATCGTTATTAAGTAATGCAAACAATCAGATCCGTAGTGTCGCTATTATCAAACCAAAACAAAGCTATCGATATAATAACATCTGATAATTGCGTTTGATTGCGACAGGAAAATTACCAGATGTCGAGCTAATTGTTTTAGCTGAGGGTAGGTATTTGTCGATCCAGGACGATGCTCGAGCCTCGCAATCAGCCATCGCAATGAAACAAGAACCTAGGTAGGCATACAACAATCGCCTGTTTATAGCATCGTTAATAATGATCTTAGCGATTGTGAGTTGAAACATTTTGTATGTGATATGCTACGATAATGCTTCTTGGGCTTGGAATGTCCGAGTCAAATTAGAACGAGTGTTGATCCAATCATGTATTGTTCATCGGATTAACGTTTCAACGTTTTTATTTCTCTTTACAAGCTACCTATTGGTTGAAGAATGCGGCTAACGCTCAAAACTTTCACTAACCAGAAACCTACATGTATATACGAGCCGTCAAACCGATGTACATTCCTGAAATTTCGAGAAATTTGAGTGGATTTTTATGAATTTGTACGTGTCTGAATATGAGGCTTCCTCAGGATCGGAGAGGGCAAGTTTGCATTTCATTGTTTTCAAATTCGATGCAGTGGGGGAGCACGTTGATTTTGAGAGGGCTGAAGAGACCAAGGAGTTTTATCCCCTGCTCTTCCTCTGACAGGATTAATACTCGGCAGCTCGTGAAGGACAAGACCGATCGGCATTTTATCGCTTGACTTAGCTGCAGACCTAAGTGCTCGCCCCACTAATCGAACTCAAGCCTACCGAGACACTTTTATTTATACCTCACATCAATCTGGCTATTTAGCGAATCTTCCCCACCATTCCTTTCAATTTACATAATGGATAAGCCCATCCAATTGAAAAATACCTTCGAATTAATTTCCGCTGATTTGTGTCATTTTGCTCTCCGCAGTCGCACTCAGTATTGATTCCCCAAATGGAAAAGAAACGTCTCCCATTGAGACGCAGGAAACAATGGGTGGAAGGGGGAATTCAATTACTTTGTACGAAGATGGCGATACCAACGACAGTCGCGTTATATTTGAATGACCTCTCCTTAATGGGCCGGGGGAACGAATCTAAGAGTATTCCCAACTGGGTTTTCAAGATCGTAGGAGGTGATTGATGATGTTACATCTTACATAACCGCTCTTGTCTTCTCATCATCTCTTCAGGTCAATCATTCTAACGCTCTGGAGAGCTCCAATGTGACCACTAATCCAGTTTTGTGAGTGATCGGGAAATTTTTACGCTCTTAGTACGCGGTTTTCGTACGATATCATTGATCTGCCCAGGAATGTGACGGCTTCTTTGATGGTACACGCACACTTAAACTTATTCCAACGTCAAAAAAATTGCGTGAAGTATTGATGAGAATTCCATAATGCCTACAGAGCCAAAACCAAAATTTCCATTCACCGTCAACGCCATTTTGGCGGTAGTGACACCTATCAGCAGTGGTGGACTCCCATGACAGGTTTCCCAACCGAAACATCCTCTCTCTTCTTCGTGGAAAGGTTACTCCGAAACTACTTGTCCTGCATTACTTCGGAGTAGCCTCGTAATTGCCACTCAGTGCATTTTCTACTTTGCTTTGAGCACTGCAACGATATGGGCATTCCCATTCTCCAGGCTGGAGATCATATGCCCCAGGACCGTCTCATCTCACTGTGAACACCCCTAGCTTCAGAGTCAGCTCCCTTCGGATACCTTCCCACTTGGAGCATACGATGGGCCTCGTTCCTTTCTGGCCAGCAAAACCTGCATGTGTAGGCGGCAGTCTTCCGGGGTTTCGCTTCAGGAAGTATCCGTAGTCTCTCAGGTAGTAGTTTATTTCTCCATGTTTTCATTCCAGCCAAACCTTCAGGTCACCAATCAGACGTATTCAGAGGTATTCAGCAGCCCAGGTGGCCATCCACATGCGAAGCGTATCTTCCCTTTATTCCCATCTAACTGTTTTCGCCTCTTGTTTCACTCTCCTAGGTATCTGGCAGCTAACTATAGTGTTAACTACTACGCTCAGTTGAAATTAGAACACGATACACGAACACTATTCGCTATAATGCCGTCATTATTGACATCCTCCTGCACCAAAGTACTGAGTTCTAGCTTATTAGGTGAATTCGAAGGGAGCTACCAACTCAATATCACCACTTTTCACGGACTTGATAAATGTAAGTGCTCCATCGCTGGTGAAAAATATGAATTCTATTCGCTCGCATCGCTTCTCTCTTCTCTCCTTTCAATCAACAACGGCAGTATAAAAAACGCAGAATTAGTTCAACGCCTGATGAGGAATCTTTTGCGTTATCATGTGACCCATTGAATACTCGTGGCTCCTTTAATTTTGTCAGTACGCTTGAATTGACATTAGCAACCATTCAATAAAGTGAGATGCGCTGCGGGGGAAAAAAGTGACGGTTGGTTTTAATGTGTATTCACCGGAAGGACGAAAAGAAGGGATACGTTCTGAGACCAGAAACACCGAGAGGAAAAGGAAGTCAGAGGGGACTTCATTCAGCACCAGACAGAAAGAATATACCTAATTGGAAATCTAATTAGAAAACGCCCAGGTCTTGGTGAAAAAAAAAAGAATAAAGACTGAAAAAAGTGCCGTGGCTGGGGCTTCACACCCTTTTCGCAATATTGAACACCTAACAATTATAGGGTGCGATATGAAGGCTGATTCAAGTACCTTGTTATATGTCAGCATTCAGGGAAGCCGTGGCGGAGAAGGAAGGCCTTTTGAAACTCCTCTTCGGGGAGGGGGCAATGCGACTCAAAGGAAAGTTGATGGCAACCTATCCATGACATTATCAAGTGCTCTCCGTTGGTTTTGGGCGTTTGATCTCTAGACTCTCCTCGTGAAAACGTTTGCTCGTTTCAAACGATTTTTTTTTTTTTATTCCACGACAAACACAAACGGGTAGGAAAATCACTTGCGACGTAAAAAATGCAATTTCATCACAGATGAGGGCTTGGAAATGCATATAAGGCATGGTTCGTTTTGATAACGCTCCGTCTCCCTCCGAAGAAGAGCGGTCATGGCCATTTGAGTATCCGTGTAATAAAATGAAACGTAGGGTTCCGACGTTCACAAATACGGTGTTGTTTGTGTCTCTATGATGATGTCAACACCAAACTATATTGGAAAAGAAACGTGCAATTTACATGAAAAAAAAAAATCGGCGAAAATTATTTATGATGCCTTATTATTCTAGGTTTGTCTTGTAACGCATCATTATGATCTCTAGGATGATATGACACCTTTTATAATAATGTGAGTTTTAATCTAATAAATCTGAACTAGGAACCGAAGAAAGTATTGGAGTCAATTTGATAATTTTCAAATTTTTCCGTAGCGTCCCAAGGTCTAACAAACATTTCGGATATTTGTGCGCTTTGAAACGTGCACAAAAAAACACGAGACGTTAATGCTCCTGTAAAAGAAAAAAAAATTATAAATTGAATTAGTTCATTTATAGACCAGAGGCGGGTCAGGGCCTAGTGGCCCTCTCTTCCACCCTCCTTGGATAGTGATAATAACGAAAAATAGTCCTCTCCCTTCATAGTTGAATACTGGTTATTATGTAACAAGTTGTATGCATTCACACCATCAAAACCCGTCTCACAGCTTCATAGCGTTGAACTGAGTTACGCCTGCGCAGTGGAAAATGTTGATCTTCAGGAGAGGGATCCCTCTCATCACCTGGCCTCGTTTGACCCTCATGACCCGCCTGAATTGCGGGCTAGGTGTTCTAATACTCCTGAATCGTCACGAATACATTTAACGGATCGAATATATTCCCTTGAGGTGAATTTTCATGAACGTTTTCATTTACTAGAGTTTTTCCCTTCATTCTTCTGTACGTTTATGAGGCAAGTTGCCTTACTTCTCAACGTTAACAACCCCCTCCGTTGATATATAGAAACAGACGTAACACCTTTTTCCATTTATTCTCCTTTGTAATTGCAATGATTTTCCTTTTACCATTAAACAAAATTTCTTTCTTCTCAAATAATTTACTAAAATTACGTTAATTTTATTTTTTTATTTATTATTTATTTTTACAAGTTGAGTTCTTGTAAAATTTCTTCTCCGTATTTAGACTAATTGGTGCACGAACCAGGTAAAGTGAAGGAAAACAACGTCTCCTTCCGAAAGCCTATTTTTCCCCGACATCCCTAGCGACTATTCCAACGTGCTTGACGTACACAATTGACTCCAGTCGCTCGACATTTTGTCGGATGTAACAGGAATTAGCGGGAAAATAAGGGCACCGCCTCCCCACCCATCCCTCTCATCGAAAACACAAGAGAACGCGACAATTTGAATGAGGGAAACGCAAGGTTTGATTGAAGCTGTAGGTCCGCTCGGCTTAACAACTCGCTTTGTGAACCGAATCTGGAGGAAATGGAAGAGCGGCCAAAGTCATTAGGAAGCCTACATAACCAATTACCGGATGGAACCGTCTCTTGTGCATGTTGACACGAGTGGAGGTGTAATAGACGAGACAACTATTGTGATAAATAATGAAAGACGTTCGTTAGCAAGCCTCCCACCATGAGCTCCTCTTGAAAGCCTCTGCTCGCCACTTTATTCAAACTTTCGATCTTTCCTTTCCTCCCCGGGTCCTACGGTGCCTTCTGCCGACGCTGTTCATACATTTTTCACCGGCAGTTACAAAGGTTGTTTGGGATAGCCTCCACTCCAGTTGGCAATCGCTTACCTACCTTCTTTAAATTCTTCATTCAGCAACCGCCTCTCCATGCTCGGGCTAACCCTTTTCAACTTCCTCCCCCTCAGTTCAGCGATTATAGTGATACTGGGTACCTTGAATTAGGAAAGACTCCTGATGAACAACCCAGCACTGTAGGGAGTAGAGATGCGCGATACTTCTTCACCAGCACTACCCTTTCACTGAGTATCACTCGCTGTATCAGTGATGACATGCGTTACTCGCACACTTTCACGCATTAGGTTGAACTTAACTTATTAATTACTGATTTTTTTTTATTTTTAACCATCTTAATTTGAGTTGGATGGGATTGGAGTGGGTCCCCCTGAAGATACCACCCAAAAATTCTAGGAGAAGGTGGAGGGGGTTAGATGTCCTACAACTAATATATACATTATAGATACATAGTCAAATTGCCTAATTAGTTGTGATTGGAGCGAAAAACTTGAAGTCGAAAATTGTAGATTTCTCATAAAACCCTCCCAACAACCTGAACATGTCTCAACTAAAACCCCTCTGTCCGCCATGGATGCACCTACTAAAACTGATGAGAATGCGTTGGATTTTTTTTTTTTTTTTTAACCTTTTTGTTATTGAATTTGTACCGTCGTAACCCCTCTCCCTACTCCTATCGGTTGTTAGTCCGTTGGAGCGTCTGTTCAATGATATTTCAATACTTCGATACCGACGTTTATTAAACTCAAGTTCTGTATTATGAAGCCTGGACAAAGTCTGATGAGACATTCCATCAACAGCGGGTATTTTAGACTCAACCGCGACATTACATGATAGAGCCTAGCTACATAGATGGGAGATTGGATGAAGAGGGAAGGTGGTTGTAATTCAATTGTTCATGTTTCACTGCTTTCACGTGTACTCGTAAAACGAAGCCAACCACAATGGCACACTTAGCTTTATTGGCCGTCCTCGTAAGGCGCGGGCTCTAGACTCTAATCTCATTTGTCGACAAGTAGACAATAATTTGGAAATTCATACGCTATAACTTTCTTTTAACGTGATGAAAAAGGTAGTAAAGCTTTTCTTTCTGGTTTGACGTCACTTTTGTGCGCTTGGCCTCCTAAATGATATGATGAGTCGTCGCTTTGATTAAGTTGAACGTTGACGAGTTCACTGTCTTGTGCTTCGCCAAATGAAACCATAAGAGGGTGAAACACAACAACCAGTGGCAGGGAATTCCTCATTTTTCAACCATTTTAGATTCCATTCATTCCTCACTAAGTGACAATAAAAATAATAAAAAATCTCACTTCTACGGTATATATGCCACCACGATTGTATCTCTGCAATTGCCGCATGTCTCAACGATACATTTGTGTACAGTTTTTTAATAACTGCGTCAGCATCATAAAATATCTAATTATTATTGTCATTTTTCTAATGAGATACGATACAAATAACTGCGCAAATTAGGAACTGTATAGATTTGTGTAGAACTTGATTAAGTTTTAAAAATTTTGAATTTAATCATATTTCATTTAATTCCTGGAGTTAGTCAATCATCAATCAGGAAAGGGTATTTTCTCCAAGTTTCTGGAATATGCCATAAAGTTGACCTACCTCAACCCTCATTCATATTCTTCTACTTCTTCTTCATCGAGAGCAAATTTATCATCGCCCTCCTAAATGAGCCACGGCTCCCCAGAGGCCTCTCATTGCCAACGGTGGGTAATGTGCAACCAACTGATTGATCTATGGTGATGATTTCAAAAGATGGTTTTGAGGCAGATTTTCTTTGGTTTTCGCTCATCGCTATTCAAGGGACTTCAAAAATTTTAAACGGAACATACCTTACACATGCTGTTCGGTTTAAGAGAAGATGCGGTTAACCGTGTGTTATTCACTAAATTAATCAAGACAAAATGATTATTTTCGCCAACTCGTAGCGACGGTTTCGGTATGAACTTGTATGAACACATTTTACTAATTCATTTTTGTTGCTCCTCCGGTGATCTTTCACTCTGTGATTTTGGAGCGGAAGGCTGTCCAACAAATACACTGAACCAACAGCTTCCGGCAATAATTACTGCAAATTCACTTAGTCCATAGTGCTTTTAGAAAAAGGATTATGAGATTTGCCCAGGCCTACTGCCATTATTGTAATTGTACAGTTCCATCTCTAGCGTTTTTCTACCTTCTGAATACACTTTCCTCCTCAGAGTGAAAATAGTTTCATTGGCGTTATTCGGCTTTATGTCACTTTTGTAGCAATTCCACCAGAAAACGAAACCACAATTTCATGACTGACTCAGTCCACGGTATCAACTGAAACGTCACCGGAATAATTCTGAGTACCTACTCAGTCGTTTTTGGCTGAAGGGGACGCCAGTCCTAGGCTCAAATCCAGTAATCATCTTCCCCAATGACGGAGTTTCTCGTCTTCGTGTATTGAGTTAAATTAACAAAAGGCGCTGAGGTGTTCCTTCCAAGTAATATGTTAGATCCACCCCCGGCCCGCTCTCAGTGCCGTTTCCTCGCCTCGGCTCTGCCGTTCTCCTTCACAAATTTCAATTACAATACAGCTTTTGCGGAATCTGTGAATGCATTCCCCTGATTATAAGCACTTCTCTTCGGGCCTCCCTGCTTGCGGCAGCTTGACGATTACCACTCATTAATACACGTCAACACCTCTTGAATAAGAAGAGCGAAACAAATTAGTGTGAATGTCAATACAATCCTTAGTTTCCATCTCACCTAATTGCATTTCCTTTATTCGGAGGAGATGTTGTTCTTCAGAGGTCCTTTATTTCGCGAGTAATAGTTTAATTAATTGCACCTATAAAGTTTAGAATGACGCATAGCCAAGCGAGCAGTGAGCGCGCTGAAACCGTCACCGCGTCAAATGGTTGTGGATGACAGCTTTCCGTTGAGGCCTGCGTTGGAAATCCTTGAAATTGTTCTTCACTGTTGACTTCGGCTTCATTCCCGTACGGCTTGAGATTTTGGTTCATCCCTTCAAATTATGGTGTTACGTGTGGTATCATTTCATTTTCTCAAGAGAACATACCAAGGCTGTACAGCGACTACTGTTTTGTCTGCTCCGATTGTTTAAAAATCTCAAAATGTTTCCTTTTTCCAGGGATGAAGTCTTAATCTTGATCTGTAATCGGCTCGCTCATAAAATACCCGGGGTTTGGACACATTCGAAGTTCAATCTTGTACTGTAATAACAAACATTTCATTCATATTCACCAAAAAACGCTGTACATTCTTCCAGAATGGTTTATCTTTCCGTAGAGCAAGATTATGGAAGAAACAGTGAGCGTGGAGTGTCCCGGACTCATTTAAATGGATTCAGCCTCCAACATTTAATGGAAAATGATACACCAAACGCTCAAATACGTAGGCGTACGGCGGATGGGAATTTTATGTTGTTCTGGTTTGTTATTTCATTGAATCGATTGGAATGGGTCCGGGACATACCACACCCACTATTTTCCCTATGTTCGAAATTTACGGCGATTAATGCGTGTGGGGTATCGTTTTCCACTAAATTTTGGGTGATGAATCGGTTGGAATGAGTCTCCACGCTCCTGGCCCGAGGAATAGCCTACACTTGTAAGAGAATTTGCAGCTTTTGTTAATCTAGGCACCATAAAACGTTAACTATCAAATTTTGGTGCCAATCGGCTAGGCTTTTGACCTCTGGCATGATGACATAGGTTGACTGTTCAAGGAATAATAAACCAAAATCCAAAACGTCCATATGAGGGTATTTTGATATTGGTTCTCCTGGTTTTGGGGGATCTAAGCAAGTGCAGTAATATTTGCTAGTGAATTGGGAAAGCTAAGTTGATTTCGATACTGAGTCAATCGCTTCTCACCGTCTATGAGTAGAGAGTTATTCTTCTGCCCCGATCGCCATCGTAGTACTCGGAGTGAGGTTCAAATATCGTACAAGCCCAATTTACCTTTTATGAACTCCCGCTGGTTGAGATCATCAAAAGTGTTTGAGAAAACTCTGCCCGACTTTTATCCTCGTTATGTGGCCGAACGCTCGCTTATTTCGGAAAGACTCGGAGATACGCGCGGGTTCTGCCATAATCACCGGGGGAAGTTTCACGATTAGTTGTAGAGAAGTTGTAGTACCGACGAGAGGGATTTCTGGTATACAGTGAAAGGTAATAGCGAGTGTCAATCGTGAATACATATGGGCAGAGAAGAGATGGAAACTCAAATTCATGCGAAGGTGCGGAGGGACGGAGCTCTGTGGGTGAGCCCCGCACGCTCACATTCTAATTAAAGGCTAGTTTTGACAAGAAGGGGCCCCACGTCTAGTCGCTGACTGACAAATCGATTACAGTTTCCAATTATTGTGAAGAGGAATGCACGCCCATCGGCCTCGTCTTCAATCGCTCTCTTGCCTTCTATTACAAAAAATATATTAATAAAACCGAGCTGCGAGGCTCCGTATTAGAATAATTCGATATCCTGTGACTGACGTATCCAACGTGAACAATAACTACCTATAGATTACATGCCTTCGGGTCATCCACCAACATCTATTATCAACCACTCAAACGTTTTTCTTTTCCTTCGGAATTACAGTCAGTCAAACATAGAGCGAATGGTTTCTGGTTTCGAAGATTTTTAATCATTGGCTCACAAATAACGTGAGAAAGATGGTTCGTAACGCGATTCATATCTTACCTAGCGGTAAAACGGGACTGTTCTCAACCCTTCGTCGATATTTCGGTTGGAAAGGTGATAACCAAGACAGCAGGTACGTTAAAACCTGTGATATTCTTCACACCGTTTCTCAAGACACGCGTGCTGCTCCGAACATGCAACCTCTTGTCTCGTACCTTTTACGTTTCCTTTTCCAATTTATTCCAAGGAAAATTTGGTATTAGGTATGAGGAAAATGAAGTAAACTAGGCTCACACGTGCACATGAAGTTGAAATCTCTTTGGTAATGTATTAAAAAGTAGTCAAGTTTGGAATCAACATCGATATTTTGGAAAATACTTGACTTCACCGGCTTCGTTGTGACTCTTGAATTAAGATTAGGATCAATATGTCGTTTTTTTAAACAATATTGTCAGATAGGAATGAGCGATAATGTGCGTAACCAAGAATTCCAAGAGAGCGGCTCCAACTGTGATGAAACCGAGTGAAAAGAACTTGTAACGACAAAGGTGTGTTGCGGTTAGACCGGAGAAACGAGCGATACGTTATTTAATCCGAAGGCCTTTCAAAGTTGAACATGTAAGTAAAATCTCAATTGAGTTTGGCATAAAAAGGACGCTAAAGGAACGGCAATTTGTACGCGTCGTTTCCTGGTAAAACTAAGATCAAAGGTTTTCCTTCATGATGAAAGTCTTAAATATAGAGGCGAACTTCCAATTTGTATTCAACTCGAGAGGAGAATGAGAAGAGATGAGATGCCATTAGATTAATTCATTAAATGGAATCGACTTGGAGAGCAAAAGGAAAGGGTGTAGATAAAGGATAAGAGTGGCAGTAGTGGATTGAGAGAGGTAAACGCCACTGTAGTCGGGAATAACTCAAACCAGACGTTATCCTGTGCAATTCCATCAAACTCCCACGCCTCCAATCAAACTTACAAGGCTAGACAATCTATGTATAAGTAGTTTTTTGTTGTTATTCATTCAAGCTCACCAAGTAGAAGGTTCGCACGGTCTACTCAAAACGTATGTACAAAACAAACATCTACGTGAGGTACATCTGTATACGGGAGGCGCGTTCGGAGAATATTGTAAGCAGAGAAAAGGAGGAGGTGAGAATCCAGGTCTCGTACCTATGAGCTCCTGAAAATGTCCAATAAATCCCACCTAAGACCTCGCTCACGTAGAGCAAACGTGCCTCGATCTTATCGCATTTTTACACCGACGGGATCAAAAAGATTTGATTGATTTCCTGTCAGTGTGGGCCATGGGAACCCTCTTGGGATATTACTTTATTATATCACATTTTAATATTTATCGCTCCGGCGCAGGTTTGAAACATGAGACCGGATAGCGGACCGTGGCATGCAACTGAAGATAAAATGTAACTTGAACCAAGTTCGTAAGCCACGTCCTTCATATGCTATAATGAGGCGAGGTCTTGAACATTAACAAGTCATGGGTCAGTTCGGGATGTGCGGGTCCGTGGAAAGCAATATTTCGTAGAATCCCCTTGAATAGGTCGCGTTCAGCATGATCACTCTTTGTAACAGGTGCCATTTTGAACCTTTAACAGTGGAGTGTGGATAATGGTACAGGAAATAAGTAGAGCTAATTGGGCTCGTACGATGATCTCAAGTAGCTTATGAGAACTTACATGCCTAAAATCGACGTTCCCATCCGGCCCAATTTCTCTTCTGATTTCAAGTAGCTGATAAGCAACGAGAAACAGCCATGGGTGGCTGAAACACAGTTCAAACTAAATATGTTTTCACTGCTTTCACTGCTGCTTGATACTCAGTTTTTACTATTTTAGAGATGAATGTTGAAGCAACCACCACAGCCATCCGGTGTCAAGGGGCGTTTATTAACACAAAAACGCTGCAAATTCTTACACAGTAAGTTATTTTTCGGACCAGGCGCATGGAGACTCATTTCATTCGGTTTGGCGGGTCCCGGACCCATCCCAATCGATTCAGGGTCCAAAATGTAGTGGGAAATGATACCCCACACGCCTAGGTACCAGAAATCTTGAAAATGCACATTCGAAATGGATAAATAGATACCCATTATGACCCATAATCTCTTCCAGCAAGTTTCAATCGTTCTGGGACCGATTTCATTGGATTCGGCGTCCAAAATTTTCATCGCCAAAAGTCTCGAAAATCCATTTTTTGAAAAACACATTTTGACCCCTATTCCGCACAAATTTGGTCCGATCGGGCTGAAATGTTTCGAGAACTAACGAACACCCTGTGCAGAGTAGGGATTGACATTTTGCATGAAAACATAGGTTGATTATTCAAGGAATAATAGGCAGGACGATATCGCAGGACACTGGAAACTCATTGTTTTGCAAGTTTTGTACTTCCGTGTTTTGAGTTGTTTTTCAAAGCCACCAGATAGCCTCAAGTTAAAATTTAAAGGGGAAGTAGAATTGTCTGCAGTAACTTCTCTTGGAAGCATTGGTGTCTTACTTTTACTGGAATGTAGTTCGACCTCTGCTGCCGTACAATCTATAAAAGAGCCAGCCTTACGTCAGAGGAGCTGTTGCCAGGTCACGAAGTTGCCCCCTTATAGCCCTCCCAAATCGAGACTGTTAATTTGTAAATCGAGGCTTCGAAAGCGAAAGAAAGAGCGAGAAAAAAATCTTCGTGCGATAGAACGAGGCAAATCGGATGGAGATTGAGTTTGGGGATGTTGAATTGTTGGGAATCATCTTGAATGACAGGGACCCCTTTTAAAGTGCCAGACCCATCGATCGGGCATAGACGAGTTTTGACACCTTAAATATCAGGGGGTCCAATGTTTGGGACGGGATAATAGTCGGTATTGCGTTTACGGGCTGACATTCGACGCGGCAGGCAGCCATCGATCCACCCACACGTCACCTGCGCTCCTTCTTTTCTCTCCGTGCGTCTGAGAGGTCCAACTACTCTTGATCTTTCGTAAAAGGAAAAAAAGAAAAAGAAGAGAAAGGCTCAATTTATTTCATGAGCTACGCTCGTTCCCCTGCTGAACATTATGATACAATCTTATTCGTACTAGTATTGACTTCCTGGGATGTACTGCGGGCCTCTGGTTGAAGGTACATTAAAATGTACTGTTGTATCAAATGACAGCCTCAGTTCTCTTACACGTCTTCTGAAAAAAAAAAAAAAAAACAAAAAAAAAACAGTGCCAGCTGTATTGAACGTGCTTCCACCCAGTGCTCATCAAATTGGACTGAATCAAGAAATGTCCCCAACATAGTAAACACAAAACTTTCCAAAATGCGTAACAACCAATTTTTGTACGGATTATGAAATCGAGGCCTCCCACGTTCTCAAGGATTATACGATAATTAGTTGATTAAAAATTTATTTGATTGAATGATTCATCCATCAAGTTCAATCTATCGTCTGCAGAGATAAATTCTAAGGGCTGTTTGGAGCAAAATGTTCCCAACGTGTGCGTGAAACTCAGATTGAGTCTGCCGGGTCGCGTGCCAGTGAAATGGGTTGACACGTAACCGTCAGAACGGCAGGTGGTTTAATGGGGAAAATTTTTCTTGCTCATTTCACATTCTTCTCACGTTGTTTTAAAATATCGCATTCACTGCTCATCTCGTAGTAAGGCGTCTTCATCGGAAGATGCGACGATCTTGAGGAATATATAATTACCGAAACAATTTTTAGATGATTTTGAGATGTCTAAAACAATTGTAACGTCAATAATGACAGAATTACAGAATTTTAATGCTCGTCAGGTAGTTCCGCGATTCCAAGAATAACCCTTTTGCCCAAGTTTTACCAGTTTGATTGCTCTGATTCGCTCAAACTTGCTTGCATTAAGTAATTAATTATTGGTCGAACGTGTATGAACCGAATATAATCTATTGTGCGGATTCAGATCATAGGTGTGATTTCTGAATTTGCCGGGGATTTATTGCATCATTACTTATTTACGTAATTTACACCATGTCCTTATGAAAACCCTGAAATGTTCCTTCCCCTTTCTTCTAATCATCGTATTTTGTAAATCGTTAGCAATTTCGAAACACTTTGAGTCTGTAAGCGTTTGGTGAAATTTCTCTTGATTATGCACACAAATTTACGTTCATTGGCACCAGATATGGTCGCATGAGGTAGATTTCTTGCTTCATCCTCGTAATATCAACGGAATGCACAATACCTCCGAGTATCTCGACTAGAAGGAGAACATTGATCCTGGATTTCAATAGTGAACCGCAGAAATAGAGGCCCATCGAATGAATGAATGAATGAATGATGACAGCGTTTGAGTGCGGCCAGGTCGGAAGCGGGACAAAAGTATACTACATGTGGGAAGACTTGGATACAAGCTTGGAATAAGAAGTAGTTCTCCTACACCATTAAAGGACAAGACAGAGTATAAAGTTTCCTAGCGGTTAAGTTAACTCAATCGGATGAAAGGAGCTTCCCAGAGAGAATGAGTGAGTGCTTCTCGGAGAAGGGAACGCGATACATTTCAACATGCTTCTGCTGAGAAAGGTCTGCTTTGATGGGTGGAGTTCGTTGCCTTTCGTCAATACCACGACAAGTTATCCCTCCCTCATAGATGAAGCCGCTGCAAGATGCTGCACCCTACAGTTTTCTTAAAAGCGTTTGAGGCAGTTTATCCTGTTTTCCCAAGTTAGATCGAAGGGGTTCTGGTGCATTCCTTCCTTCAGACTGATTTGGAACAATATATACTACTGAGTCCTTTCTTGGAGTCCAACGTCTCACGATCAATGAATACCTATTGTCAGTTAGGTACCCATAATTCTTCCCAGCAATAATAACACCGCAATTACTGGTACCGGTCATGAGGAAGTAAGCTCGTTCATCCTTCCCTTAACTACTCGTACATTCATGTACAAGATGTCCCTCGAGTTGTTCTCACCCTCCAAAAATCGTCCATTAAGGAGTACACTTTTTCATGGATCTCAAATATATCATATTAGATCATCATTCATTATTCTAAATTTGGTTTCTACGTTCACTTTCATGAAAATTTGATCCCTTAACAAATTTGTTTGATTGCGCGCAACCGGTTCAGCAAGCACGCAAAGTTGCTCAACTCCAATATTGTCAAATAATAATGGATGACGGTGAACACACGAATTTTCATTGTTTTTTAACGTTGAATCACGTGATGCTTGATTCAACTCATTTATTCGGAAATTCGGAATAATGACCAAAATTGATTCATTTCGCGAAAAAAAAATCATCTGTTCGTATGTTTGTTTTATTTATTTATTTTTTTAAATATATTTTTCTTTTTCCTTTTATTCCTCTTTTCTCAACCGACTTAGGTACCGTCTATGATGGAAGTAGAATACACGCGCTAATAAATATGATTTTTTTTTTCATGTGTATGGAACGAATTTTGGTCATTATTCCGCGAAAATTGAGTCAAATAAGGAAACGGAGAGCATGCCGTGAATCAGCTTAAATAAAAACAATAAAAATTCACGTGCCACACTATAAAGTTGACTATTATCCACAATTTGACAATTTAGTGGAGAAATTTGCGTGCTCGCTGAGCGGGTTGCGCTCAATCATGCAAATTATCTCCGTGGAATCCGAATCTGCAATAAAAAAAAATTGTTTGTTTGCCCTTGTGCAGAATGTGCAAATATAATATTTGAGATTCTTGCAAAAAAAAATGTTTACTCAAGTTTGGACGATTTTAGGGAGGTTGAAGGGGAGGGGAGGGGGTGTACAACTCGTGTGACACCCTTTGCTCCTCCGGAAGATGAACTCGTCAGTTAATTGGCTTCTCAGTATGTTTAAAATAGTTACTTATTTTTCGTACAAAAATTAAATTATTATTATTCCAACGAAATTATCAACGATCAATATGGACCTATATTACGTAACGCTATATTACGCATGTAGTGTATTCGTAGGTAGCTAGTTCATGAGACCATCCAGAATGTTAAAATTCGAGCACCTTGTTCCTAATTCAATGTACGGCGTCCATAAGACACGATGAAGCTTATATTAAATGTCAGGATTATGAAGTTTTTCAATTGTGGAATTGATGGAGGGGGTGGAAAAAAACGTTATCTTTACTTTAACACAGGATGGTTGGTTCGTTATTCAAAAAGAAATGACCTAAGAACATTTTCAGAGACGATGACATTCCGAAGTGTAACCAATAAAATCCCAATATAACAGCCCCGAGAGCTGAAAACGTAGATCAGTTTTGTAAGAGCACAGCCTGGAGACCCATTGATATATTTATTGACGGATCGAGGATACGATGGAGGTTTAGGGTGACACGGCTAAGCGTGGAGGCACGAAGCTCAGCGGGAAGTCAACCAACTTCCTTCGAATTTATTTATGCTTCTCTCAACTTCGTCGAACGAGTTGACCACGAATATTATCAGCGTATTGTCCTACTCAGATGTTGACGCATAAAAAACCCAAAGAAACGAAGTTGGAAAAAGGAATTTACCGTAGCTATCGGCGGACGGTCATGGATGCAATTTATTAAGATGCCTGAGGACGATCGAGTTCACGGCAGGTACGATTTAGATCGGTGTCAAGAGGTGGCTGTACTAATTTCATATTCATATACCGACTGCGGCTGTGCACCTCCTGTGGGAAGAAAGGTGTGACGATTAAACAATTATTCAGGGAGTTCAAAACACTTAATTGAAATGATCTTGTTTCACTGTTTGAAAGAACAACATGAAGAAACAATGCGAATAATCATTAACACACTCGCGACATCACACCATCACTCAGATAACTTCTCTTTGTTCATAAAATTTCAGTTCCTTTACTTTTTGTGAATTTCTAAATATATTGAGTGAGATTTTAGGCAAACAGGACGAATGATGAGTATTTTCTGGATACTAACCCTTGATGTAAATAAATCCATCAATGAGACTCTCCGTTTTACTAATTATTTTTTGTTCCAAGATACCTAGAATCCAAAACCAAAATCTCCGTTCGCCGTAGGAATTTTCCTAAAATATTGTACTTTGCTCGGTGAATCCTGTCCGGCTCTAGTTAGAGTTTGAAACATTCAGCCTGATTCCTCCGTGAAATGTATTATTTGGGTTTTGTATGCTTTTATAATTGTGCAACGCAATTACAAAATCATTCCTACAATTTCTTGATCAGTCATTCGGAAATTATTTATAATAATACAATTATTTATAATAATAATTAATTACAAATTATTTATTATAATACAATATTATTATTGTATTTTCATCACTATTACAATCTGCCCGAAACAAGCGACTGAAATGATTGTGTCTTTAAGTTACCGCTTTCAAGCTTATCATGCACAATGCAGGAAAATGATAATAAATAATATCTACTGATAATCCTTGTGCTAATATTATTAATTGGTACACATCTTTGATTGAAATAATATTCAATGTGACCCGCGTGTCACCATCAGTTGACAGTCTTAATGGGTATTGGTAGATCATTTACAGGAAAAAATTCGAAGTGAACCTTAAACATGAACTTATCTTGTAAAATAATTACTCGAAATGTGATGGACATATGACTTAGCATCACACTATAAAAAGGTGTGCTATGTCAACGGGTCCAGGACGTTTACCATCAATGACCTAATGCAGGCGAGAAAATAGCTTTCGAGATTTTCTGATGCAGTGGCAAAATTTGAGAAGTGTTGATGGAAAACGCTGCAAATTCTTAGACAGAGGTTGGTTATAATGAAGTATGGATTTTATAGATTTTCGGCGATCTTGATGTTTGGGGTATCATTTTTGAACGCTGAAACGGTTGGAGCCCACTGGAAGAGGTTACGGGTCAAAATGGGTATCTATCTACATATTTTTTATGTGTGTTTTCGTGATTTTTGGTACCTAAGAGCGTGGGGTATCATTTTGCACTACACTTTGGACCTGAATTGATTGGAATGGGCTCAAGACACGCCACCACACCCAGCAGTTCCCCATTTCCCCCGTGATCGATATTTTCGACGATTTATGCGTGTGGGTATCGTTTTGGACTAATTCATGAACGCTGATTTTCTTCTAGACATCATGAAACGTCCAGAAAAAGGGCCGATTGGAGATGGTCGACCCTCCGTGACCTTGATCATGAAGGAATAGTTGATTATTCAAGGAATAACCAACCAAAACGGAACATTTAACTTCAATGGTTTCAATGGCACAACAACCTAAACTGGAATGCGGTTTTCTTGAATCTTTAAAATGGATATAGGACTTTCGTGCTAAGCAAAGCAGAATAATTGTTGCTGGTTGCTCGAAAGGATGAACGAGAATACTGACTTCATATCAGTTCTCGTTCCTTTCACTTGTCTTAGCTGCTCTTCAATTTATTGAATTACCAACAATCACTCTGTAGTGATGACTCGTTGTATCTCCATGAAATGGGACGACAGACGCGATAGTTCAATTTATTCGATTTAATTTCCTTCTTGTTTCTATTGAAAATCCCACCTATCTATACGAGTGTTGAGATGAAGAGCTGTTTTACCAGTGCGAAAGAGAAGGAACATGAACCATCTCGAGAGCTATGGGACTGAATACGAAATCCCTTCTCGCGTCTACGGCCCCGCTTGTCCCGTCTACATCCCGGTTTTATAAATGAATCAGTAGAACCACGAATAGCGATCCAAGGCGACCATCCGTGCGTTAAGTTCGCTTCGCCCGAGTTTTTTCTAACGCTATTATTCTATATTTCACTCTGGGATAATCGAATCTCTTCCGTGTGAAGCTTTGAGGGGTTTTATTGAAATGAGACACCCACTTTTATTTGGAGCCAGCCTAATTCGATTGGGAGTGGACGTGAGGAGAAGGAGACCACATGAAAGAGAATACGTTGCTCTCAATTAGCAAGGCTTCCCTAGTTTTATTTGAGAGATATTTTCAAAAAGTCTCAACTTCTTTGATAGGGTTCACTTTATGTGATATTCCCATGAGCGGGGTTCGGGATGGAAATTTCATTAGGGAGACGTAGTGAGACATTGGGAGAGTGCAGAGACAGAGAGAGAGAGAGAGAGAGTATGTGAGAATGAAACGCGCCGATGAATATCGAATTGACTCAGTGAGAACTGCCCTCACATTTCAACAAATCTTACACGAAATTCGTTCTAGTGAAGAACGTTGTGGGTTAAGTCACAGGCACCCCATACTCGAAATGGTTTGCAAACCTCTCCCGATTTCATCACTCGACAGCGTCAAAATTGATTGCTTCCGCCAAAACGGGGTTGGTAATGTAGAATAACAATGAGTATTCAGGTTGTGCCGAACTGCTGGGATCACAAGCCGAGCAGGTATGCGGCAAGACAGCTAACGACAGGGAGAAGGCGATGGAAGGGAACCTGAAGCGCATTGTGGTATATTTTGATAGTTGATGGAACGACGTTACTCGCTGCGCGTCAATCAAGTCTAAGTCAATGGCGGTAGACTGGGGCGTAATTAAAATACTTTATCGTGACCACTAAGTCAACATTTCCCCTCCTCTGCTAACGTTCCGTTACTATGTTTAGACACCTGGTACCTAAGACCCTTACTCCTTCAATGTTCTCTCACCAGGCTCCTTCCGACTTAATCCATAGTACCTAAGAGCTACAATCAAAACCCCCAAGGAGCGGCGCCACCGACTAATCCTAACCACACACACTGTTCGCGACTTAATCTTCGCAATCGCCTTTGCTTTCCTATCAACAATTACCCACCTATCTACTAATACCTTCGCGGAAAGAGGTTCTTTAGAAGTCGTGTCTGGTATCCACTCCCACCTATACAATACTGGAATCAAGTCAATTACGAACGGACCTGACGAAGGTTTGCAGTCCACGTTTAATTAAAATCTAGTAATAAAATTGTATGCCCACTAATCTATCATGGGAACTCGCAAAAACGCTGCAAAATTTTCGATTGTCATTTTTAGGCGGATTAGGGAAATTTTTGTTACCTAATAAAAAAAATTAAGTTGTTAAGAATGTTTAAGTAAATCATGATATTTTTCTCGGGAGTGAATTAGTTCCCAGCTGATCCATTTTTTTGGGTTCCGGAGTCCGGTTAAGAAAAAAGGTGAGAAAGGAAATGAAAAATTATTAAAAATAAATAAAAACCCTAAGTGGACGGGATATTGGATATTGGACGACTTTAGGGAAGAAGGGGAGGAGGGCTTGTGGGGGGGGCACCCTGATAATAAATAAATAAAGTAAAACCCAAGAGTTTTCATCTAGATTTATGTCCTTAACAAATTCCATTATTAAATTTGCGGTAATTATAATGCACCTTTATTGTCATTCGGGTAAACATTTCTTCTAGCCATTTCTTCTCCAATCCTGAAATGTTTCTTGATAGGGCTCGCCTCTCAAATGTTTCATCTCCATAGAGATGTTCGTTCTCCAATAAAACTATGCAGCTCCTAAAAGAAGAGGTGATCCATTATGTATTTGCAGGGAGGGGATGCTGGGAGGTGAATAGATCTTGTGACGTGATCTCCCAGTCGGCAGAGGTTACGCAAACGGGTAAACAAGGGAATATTATAACCGGCGTATTCTCACCATTTGTCGGCATCCTGCTGCGTTTCGTGCCACGAGGACCTCCAACGCCAACGTTGGAAATTTCTGAAAAGCAGAAAAGTTTCGACTTTGCTAATCTTGGACAACACTGCTCTAATAACAAGTTTTCTTTCAACCACTTCGACGGCTGGATGAGCGAGGCAGGTATGTTAACTTTCCTTAACTGGCTCGCTCAGAAGCTGTTCTTGATGTTTGTGTTTTGGGGGATATCCGGTAATTGGGCTGTGCTGACTCCTAGACTAAGTTCGCCAAGGAAAGGGTGGCTTCTTAAGAAGGAAGTCCCCCGTTAATTGACGTCCGCAGCTATATATAATGCGCTGCCCAATTAGTTTCCCTCTCGTCTGATGTTTACCAGCACCTCCCCGCTACCACTTGAACTCGGTAGGTTTTCTTCAAGATTTCCATCAAGAACCTGACGCCAGCGTTCGGGCAGTGTCTCATCCGCTGTTCATCTGGAACAATCAAGAGTTGTGCTGAATTGCAGAAGGATTGTACCTAGGTACGGCGTCGAGAATAGAGTTTGCAGATACTCTTCCTGAGCTCTCTAAATATATTCACTGCTCATTATGACAGAGATGAAGCCTATCGGAGGCTTCGTCCATCATGATGCTCCACTTCTTGACTGCGTCTTCGATCTCTAACACAACAACAAGGGTACTTCAGGTCAATCAAAAAGTACTACCTCGTTAGCTTCATCATTTATAGTACCTAAAATCTAATATTTTGGTCAGGAGCCCGTTTCCGGCTCTAGTTGGTCCTCAAAACTTGTCAGCCCAATCGGACCAAATTTGGTGGGAGGGGGAGGTAGGGTTCAAAATATGATTTCCGAAAAATGGATTTTCGAGATTTTTGGCAATATAGGTTTAAATAGGTATAGATTGATCTTCTTTTTGAGGCAATCGTATTTCGTTCGTTTCGTCGTGTTACGTACATGGTGGGTGTCTTTCTAATAGGTTTCTTCACTGGTAAATATGTAAAAATTTGATGAATAAGTCTGTATTTTGCTCATGTAACAATGACGCCTTTATTTGTTGAGGTATATATGGGTTGGTAACGCTCTTTCTTTCGCGAATTTGCTCTTGTTTGAATGAGAGCGTACACGAGCGTCAGCCCCTTTGAGATCATAGCAGTAATGTCAACCCGCAGAACAGATGCGTATTGCACACCGCTCTCCTGGTATGACGTAGGTCGACAAATCCCCGTATAAAATGTATAGATATAGGACAATAGGAATAGTGGACAGCTCACAAGACCCCTAACGGAGAGGGTGAGTTGAGGAGTTTGTTGAGTCGTATGCCTTCTTCGCTCAAGTACAGTTATTGCCTCGCTAAAAATCATGCAACTTCATTTTCCCAGGTTTTGTCGATGGATTGATGGTAAAAATCGAGTTTGATTTTCGCTCAGACGAAAGTACACACTTTGGTCGACCCGTTATTATTTTTTTTTTTTTGTTTAGTAAATTTTCCCCTTTCCTACCTATGTTTCGTTTTCGAATTAAAGTAACAGACGACATGCGTTTAATGTGTTGCTGGCTTTGGGTGAGATTTCTACCATCTTCAGATGGCCCAGGTGTATCTCACAGGTAGATTTATTTCAAGGTCGTATTAGCTTTTAAAAGTCATAAACATTACCATGGCCACACCACATAAAGAATTATTTATCTAAGTGAACGGTATTTTATCTTTGAAAGATCTCCGAGAGACTGAGCGGAACAATTAAAATTAATTGTTGGCATGACAGTTGGTCAAGAGCCATTTCCACCTTCTTTTAGTGTTCACTTTTATTGTTCATTTTAGGGTCCAAGAACAGCGAAGATTTACGGAAACCTCCTACAGATGTATATTCTTCACTCTTTAGAGACCATTAAGTATAGACTTGGATGTTATCAGGGTCTTCTCGTTAATGATGCGTTCCTCACGTCGTTATTGCGCAATAATATTTGGATTTTGACGATGCGATGAATGGCGGAAAGTTATTCAAATCCGACGAGCCTTTCCACAATTCCATCTTCATACACGCGGTGAGCTGGATTTTCTGGCTCGAACAAAACTCAGCCGAAATCCGCGTTGTCAGAATGCCCGAGGATGAGGCCGAAGGAGATTGGAAAGAAATGGAAGTGAACCTTTAGCATTTCGAAGATTGACGATCGTGCATCACGACCCTTGTTCGGGTGGTCTAATCTTCAAACTTTTTTTTCTCGTCCAAAAGTCTAGACCGGAGAAATATCTCATCATAGAAAAAGAGCTTTCATATCCGCGAATGAGACGGTTGAACGGTGTTGCTTGCGTGATTGAAGAGACTGATCGTTATATGGCATTCGTGGTATCACTTCGCTTGTCACGTCCCAATAGGTTGTAAGTCACATGAGGCATTAGAGATATGTTACGGAACACAAGTGCAAAAAAAGTAGAATGTCGGCCAAAATTAAAAAATAATTAAATAAATAGCCTAAATAAATTTAATCACGTTTTGACAATTTGGCCCAGTTTGGAGACCTGGTGAGAACATCATGACTGCATTTTTTTTAAGGGGGTTGAATTCTCCTCATATTGTGAAAGAATTAACTATTGAGTGTGTTTTCAATTTACCCTTCTCATCACGTGTTTCTGAACCCTAATGACAAGCCGAATAAAGGGCATAGTGCTAAATTTGGCGCCTTACCTTCTTCCCTTCGATTTATTAAGTATTTTTAGCCTTAATATCTTAGAAATTATACACTTTCACGGGGATAGCATCGCTTACCACGTAGTTTCCTTCTTACAATCGTTGCCATAGATCATTTTTCATTCACGATAGCTCATCAAAACCGCTGAAAACCCTTTTAGGTTGCTCAACATGTTCGGAGGACACCTTACTGCGTGGCTGCCTATGCCACCATTATTTCCGTTCGTTCTCATGAGGAAGCTCGGCACCTTTGGCCGCACTCAGCAGAGTGATCCTCCCGGCGCTCTTCAGCCAAAAGCAAATCAAGGCGTGAGGGGTGTTGCGGACAACGGTAGATGAAAGGAGAGTTCAAGAAACTTGGAAGTTGTCACCAGAGGCGGGAAGTGAAGTGGAGAGAGCCGCGCCGCCCCTTTTCTACCACACCATGACAACCCGCAAGAACTAAGTCCTTACCAACAAATCACCAGCTAAATCATTCCCAGCCAAGATTTATCGTTCTTGGCGAAGACGACACTGTCTCCCGTGCCCACAATTACAGAAATAATTGAGATACCATTCAGAGTGGTGTGTATAAAGGGTCCATGTAAATTCTCGAACAGGGAGCAAGAGAGAAGGAGCTCGCTGAGGAGTGGGGGGTGAGAGGGTGAGACTCGGCTTTAAGTGGGTGGTTTCCTGGAAGGAAGGAATAAATAGCTGGGGGTCGACATTAACTTCAGGATGATCCGAGAAGGGGAGAGGGCCGGAACACTGTTCCTAAGTGCATACCTAGAGACGTAATCTATGGTCCCGCTATCTCCTCAACTCAAACCAGTCACTTTCCTTCCATTGTCCTTTCTGATTTACGTTACTCTGCTTTTCTCTCGAAAATTTCCCTTTTTACCAACGTGCTGCGCGGGTCTAAAAAGTTATTTTCCATTTCAATGCGTTCTCCTATTGGGGTTGTTTGTTGGAGGTTTACCTTGTTTTCTCCCCAAACTGTCCCGTTCCGCATTATTAGGCACACGGTGTATCCCATTGTCGACGTCCTCTTGAACCCTACGGGTCATTTGGTAGAGCGCAGGGAGCTCAGTTCCACGTAGTCGCTTTCATCTATCTGTTCGAACGTAAGCATATGTCGTAGGCATCTCGGAAATGTCCTCATCGGGAGTAACGCGATGATAGCGACACCTGAGCCATGGGCATGATGATTCAAAGCTGTCCAGAAATCTAACTGTACTCGTGAATGGAAATGAAAATTTATGTAAAGACCTTTCATACTTAATGGGTTTTAACCAATGAAGTTAGCCTTCAAGAGGTCGATTCTAAGACTCATTCGCAACAAAAAATGCCCCAAGGAATTTTTTTTTTTAGAGGCTTCAT
Organism: Cyrtorhinus lividipennis; assembly: GCA_019603395.1. Taxonomy (NCBI): domain Eukaryota; kingdom Metazoa; phylum Arthropoda; class Insecta; order Hemiptera; family Miridae; genus Cyrtorhinus; species Cyrtorhinus lividipennis. The sequence continues at coordinate 17,239,709 of CM034007.1, read as the reverse complement.
TTCCGAGTTATTCACGATTTAAGGTTTTTTTCGTGTTTTCAACCTGACGTCACTAAAACGGCAATAAGTCCTTCAATTTACAAGACAATGAGACATTTTCACCAAAATCGTTGTTTTTCGTGAAGGTACTTTGCACTCAATTATTGGAGACTATCTGAAGGGAAATTTTACACTCTTTTCGACCACGCTGATGAATGGGTATCTGAGGTCAATTACCACTCATTTACTTCAATAAATTCGGAATAAAGTAGAACGGTCCGTCAATTTCGATGGATATAACTGGCACAAAAGTCACGAGTCGGGCTTCCACCATAGAAGTATCGTATTTCTTTGTTTGGAGAGTAAATTCATATTGATGGGTCGTATACTGATAGATAGGTACGATTCAAGGAAAATAAATGCATTTCGAGAGGGAATGAAGAAAAAGTGAATCCGATTCCCTGCCGTGATATCTATTTTTATATATAAATATAATACAGGGGGCGTCTTGGGCTGAGGGAAAGGAGAGGCAATTTATCTGGATTGCTTCCGAGGGCTCCCAATGACAAATAGACATTTCGTCTAGAAATCTTGGAATTTATGTCAGAACCTGACCAGGGTATGAACGCACCTCAGGATATCCGTCATCCAAGAGCACGTAGCTCGTGGGCACGATCACAATAAAGTCGCACATACACACACACACTCGAAAAAGAGCACGTTTCCAACATCTGACCTCGTTGTAACTCCGGAGTTCTTTCGAAGATCATCTCAATAGATTGGTATTTTCGAGGCGCATTTCAACCATCTCTCACTACAATGTGTTCCAATTTTAATAATATATCAAATGATCGCAGTCAGCATTAGAACTGGTGGAAGTACAAGAGGAGATTCGGCGTTAAGGGGACAGCCACAAAGTTTATCTCCGATACGGATTGAGGACTCAATCACTTTTTTTTTTAAATCGTATTATTTTCTGTAAAAATGAAATAGGTAGGTATATAAACAGATAAAGGGGGTTTTAATCGGGGGGTGATTGGGATAATACATTCAGTCTTAAGCGGCAGAGAAGGCAGTCTTCAATCAGCTGTTGGTAGGGATTTCCGAAACAATTCAGAATCCCTCAATTTACTAATTAAGATAGCCATGGGCAGGACAGTTGGAGGCACCAGAGGAGACATTTCCGTACTTATTACGAAGAATTGATACATTAAACTGATTTATCCGTATTTGCATTTTCAAATTTCATCAAAAGGACATCGGGATACTTGGAGGGGTACAACCCATGAGGGATTTTTTTCTTGCTATAAATGATTAAATTCATCATTGCGGAAGATGTGAGACTTGCTCAAGAAAAATTTTCATAAAGATGTACAAGTGATATGCGGGTTTCGGTTCATAGAATATTACACAACCGAACATTAAACTTCTCCATTTCAGTGGAAATTTCATCAATCAACCATATTTTTCTCGTTGTGATTCGTCTCATTTCGCTTTTTATATCAAACACGGCCTTATTCGCGGGACCTTCTGTCGATGTGACAACACAAAAGAGGCCTTGACTTAGTCACTTCCCAACCCTTTTATACCAAAAGGCGACCAACTGTGTGGTAAAATAAGGTGGAATAAAAAGGTTCACAATAAAAGGAGAAGCATGTGAAGGTTTTAAAGCGTCGTAACCGTGGGGAGATGAACATTAAAACAAATATTGTAAACACGTTTAAAGGAGATGGAAGATGCGAGGGTTTATGAGGGAATTCCAGGTCAGTACTATCCGGCCAAACTGCCTCACATAGGCCGTGGAGCTTACTTTTCAGAGCTAAGTATTCAAGCTCGATGTCTGCTTGGGGCCTTTTTTTTACTGCATAGGTGATCCTCTTTTTACTGCCTTCACTCCTCAATACCTAGTGTTTCTTTGGGGTTCCCGTATCAAACGTTGTTTTCTTTCCAAAATAGCCTGGATATAGTTTTCATGGCCCTCGGCCTCAAAAGACATCGCATCAATGTAAATTATACGGCGAGTGTGTCGCCTCTAAAACGTAACTTGAGGGTTGACTCAGAATATCGCCCAAGTTTTGGGGGCATTTTGAAGGGTCGTTTTGGCGATGGACAGTTCGGATTTTGAATTGGTCTAGTTACGCACTTTGATACGTTAAACATGTAGGATGGGGGGGGGGGGGGTCTTTTTTGTTCGTCCATCCAAATACAAAGATGTGGTATTATTCCAATGAGCACAATATACCAAAATTGCCTTCTGATCATTGAGAACATCTTGTTCCTGTGGGCATTTACTCATCTTCATTATATTCATGTACATTCATTTTTTAAGAGAGAACTCATAGGGTTGTTAGCAAGTTGAAGTAGATGTACAATACAAAATAGTTGAGGAGACCTTAAATTTTCAGTCATTTTAGTCTGCAACACGATCGTCGTAAAGACGAATGAGCATACGTCATCGCATGAAGGTTCGATAAAGAAAGATACGAATCAACAACAGGCTCGTCTATTTATACATAAAATGTCAAGGTCCGAGCATTGAAACGGCAGCATTTTAATTGGAGATCTTATAAATAACTCCCGTTGTGCCACTTTTAACTCTTATATTTCTTTACAGAAAAAAAATCATGACCCAGAACACTTTTTTCATTTTCTCTTTTTAATTTCCTCGCTCAATTGTTGCTGGGCTTAGTTATGAGTATGACATTATGGACGTTTTTGAGTTTTATCTCAAATTAATTCCACACTTCTAAGGACACCGTTGCTCACGCTACTGTACGTGACAAACAATATTATATTTGTCCCGCCTGAATAATAAACGTATTGCAATTCTTGGTTGAGTCTATAAATAGCGTGAAAGGTGGATATCATATTTACCAAGATTTAACTATGCAGGTTCTATTATTCGGCGAGTGATTTCGGTGCGGTACTTTTTGAAGTATTATTACTAAAGGGAGGGATCGTCGACTGCCTTGGAGCAGTTAGTCAAGGGTCAACAAGAGGCATTTGTGACTCGAGTGGTGGCCACGAGAGAGCGATCTACGCCTACTGCTTTTTCCCTATTGATACCAAGGGAAGGGTGAGATATGCGAGCGATGTCCGGCCTGTGATCTATTGACCCATTAAAATCCGCATGAATATTGAAACCTATTCTAGAGGGGAAATCCACGGCAAAAAGAGCTGGCCGAGTATTAATGAGAACGGAGGCCCGCCGAGAGCGATTTGAAATTCCAAACATAGTCCCCCGGTATGAGTCCATCATTGGTTGTATTACTGTTAGATTATCATGGCATTCGCGCTCTATGATTGAACGTTCTCGCTGGCGCTTCGCTTATTGCAGTCATCATATTATCTTCTTTATATGTTCGTTTGCGATCAACATGCAATATCTGACGTCAATACGTCAATGAATAGAACGACCACCAACAGATCGCCGCGATCAGATTGCTGTACGCTTTTCCATCTTGACAAAGACTAGATTTTTGGAGGGCCCATTTAATAAAATTGTGATGGAATGAAAGCCTCGACATGGCAGCAATCCTCATTTCAATAGGAACATTTCGTTTATATTCACAAAGATTCATCTGACACAATGAATGGCTGCCCCGTATGGAATCACTTGGGTGTATTATCTTCCCATTTGACCATTTTCGGTGACAAATATGAGTAATTTGATTTAATGACGTTTTTCATGGCGTAACAGAGTTTATCACGGATACTTTTTCCCCCTGGTCCGGTCGGGGCTTGTTTGGCGTTCGTGAGAGGAAGCTCAACCCCTATTGACTGATCGAGGGGCGTGCGAACAGCAGATTTGATAAAGCCAGGCAATTAATGAAGCGTTGAGTGCGAAAAAAGAGTGTTTGCCCGTGTTGTTTGAACATTGTTTTTTAAACGGGCGAAATTAAATATTTCCGTCGGAAACGAGGCGAGACGAGGATTGGAGCCCATTGAAATGGAAGAGGTGGTCGGGGGAGGTGTGTGGGGATATGGGATTGTGGGATGAAGGGAGGGATGAGTGCAACTGTAGTAGCAGCAATGAGAAGGGACGCCGTTGGTGACGGTGGTGTGAGGTGGCTGGATGGATATGAACGTGGGGGGAATGCAGGAGGGAACAGTGGAAGTGGTTTGATGGTAGTGGGGGGGGGGGTATTGCTGGTCTGATGGGGTAAAACGGTGGTGCTGAGGACGAAGCAGAGGACGACGATCGGGGCGAGGAGGAAGTGGCGAGGGCGCTAGTATGTAGAGCTAATAGGGCATGCAGCGGTATCGAAATCAATTTGCCAGCAGCTCGGAGAGACGACGGGGCAGGGTCTCCAACCTATATATCACAAACACATACAGCCCACCTGACACTCAGAATTGCCCGTCAAAATTGAATCATTAACTAGCTGCCCCAATGTGTACACACATTGCATCCACACACATACACACCCAAATACCAATTATGCATAATAACCGCAACCAGGTATGTGTTTATCTGTATATGGCTATCTCTCGTAGCGTGGAACTAGTGCACATAATATGCTTAAGGGACCCGAGTCATGTTTGATATGTTTTTGTCCAGAGCCACGGTAAATGACGACAATAAATTACCTGCCTCTATCCATTTAACTGCTGACTGTAATCCGTTTCTAAGATCTCACTAACGCTCTGACCCACTGATTCCCCACTTTTCATGTAAGGGCAAACGTTTAGCCTAGAATTCACTTGAAACAAGCGCAGTCCTGAATGTTGACACTGACTCATGTATATGTTGAGACTCAGCAGCTATTGTTTGGGAGCCGCCGATTATTCTAACTTTACCATGTCCTTCATTCAGAGGGGGTGGTTATTCTTCGGACCAGGAGCATCGAGAAAATGAAGGGAAACAGTGAACGTAGAGTCTCCTGGGGCCTATTCTAATTGATTCAGCGTCCAATATTAAGTGGAAAATGATACCCTATACGCCTACGTACCTAAAAATCCCGAAAACTCACTTTCAAAATAGGTATGAAGGTACCCATTTCCACCCCTAGCGTATCCCCCTCCATCGGGTGCCATTCGGTCTGGGACCCATCTCACTGGATTCAGCGTTTGAAATTTAAGGGAAAATGATACCCCTCACTTCTCGATCACCAAAACTCTAGAAAATCCATTTTTCCAAGTACACATTTTCACCCTTACCTCCCCCTTTGGTCCGGTTCCACTGAGAAGTTTCGAGGACTAACAATAGGCAAAACATGTCTGACCAAAATTCTAGATTTTTAGAAAATATCCGAAACTGTAGAAAATTCATCTCCGCGCCCTATGCGAAACCCAATTCCGTAATTCAGTCAAAATCAACAAAGCGAGATAACTACTCACATGTAAGGCAATGAGCCATGTTGACGCATCAGAGCGTAGATGCTTCTTCATTAATGAACCAGAGGAATGCTGAAAAGTGAAGGAGTTTCGCCTATCTTCCTACTTATAAGTCAGCAAACATATTTCTGGAAATCACCGAGGTGTAATTTGACTCAATACTGATAAATAATCGTCCTCATTAGAACTCCCCAAGCTGGTTCTACCCTTCGCACAATTTGAATTGATGTTTCGGCAGAGAAATGCAGGAGAGAGGTAGGACGGTTTCATCACATTCTCATCTTCCATTCTCGTGAAGCCAACAGGATTCGATCCAGTTGGCATTAAATATGAAGCGCCGGAGTTATTGTGGAAGAAGAGTGAGGTTATTTTCAGGCTCCGCGGCTTCGGGGTTTTCTTTCACATACTTGGAAAAGGGGGAATGATGAGCTTGGAAAGAGGAGAGAGAAGGAATCATCAATATGAGCGCGTTTGTCATGCAAATATATCCCCAGCCCTGGAGGAAAGCTACTTAGCCAGCCGCTCTTCCCCTGTTCCCTCTCCGCGCCTCAAAAATCATTCACCGACTTAGCATCCATCATGAGGATTAGTTCTTGATTTATGGCTGGATCACAGTTAATTTCTAAATTCTACGTGACAAATGGTCTCTTTTCGATAGAAATACGCATTCCCCCGTCGTCTATTCTTGGGAGATGCCTCGATGGCTTATCGAGAGTATTACATTGGGAGAAAGCGTCTAATCGTTCGACGTACACTCTGGAGACACGCCGGATTAAACTCAAAATATAATTTATTCCTCAACATAAAACGTATCACCGATCATCAATGTATTGACTTTGATTTGAGCCTGGAAGGGTAAGTAATGCAAATAACACGATTCATTGATACAAAATTCCTACATCCGTATAATGCCTACGTCCGTAGGAAGTCCAATTTTACGTATTGAAAAATCAATATAATCTAGGGACAACGGCCCGAACAGTTTTCTTTGCTCAGCTTCTGATTTTTAAGCATTTTAAAGGCCATTTTCGTTGGACGGACTGTCTGTGTTAAGGAGAGCAATCTTTAACTTCTCTAGCAAAAATATTACTAATAATTAAACCCAAACATTATACCTATATACCCTCACCTCTCCTACGTCAATACATTTTTATTTGCGTGAAAAATGAAACATGAGGTTCAACTCAATACCACTTCTCTTTGTGCAGATCGATATATTTCCATTGAGGAGAAATGTGGTAAAGAGAAAAATAATTAATTAATTAATTTTTTATTTTTTTATTTATTTAATTTTTATTAAAGGTGAAGAGATGTGGCAACTTTTAAGGTATATATTACTGACACCCGTGCTAATACGAGGGTGTTATACTAGTAATATTGGAATCATAATGAACCATGGCTGAACCTCACGGGCTTTCGGAGCCATCACGTTGACATTATCCCAGAATTATTCCACGTTAGCCCATCAAATCGCCCCTTTCGTTCCCACTCAACCAGTTCCGCATGGCGGTGTTAAGGGTATTTGCTGAAAGAGGTAGAAAATAAGAATTGAGATTCATGAGGGACGAAGTCTGGAAAGAGGAGGCGGGATGATTTTTGCGGGTGGCCACCGGAGCATAGTAAGGAAACTGATTGCCAAATGTGCAATTTAAATTGCAAGAAAGACGAAGAGGCGCGGGGTTTCTCGGTTCGCTTGTCCCATTTTGCCCAAGTCTCCAACCTTCAAATTACCCCAACTTCGTTGTAGCATGTAAATTATTTATACCTCTCTTTCGACCGTCTTCCTTTCCCACATATACATAAATACATAGGTGATTTTAGCAAACTTCAACCCTTTTGGAATGCATCAAAGTTGCTTCGTGCGTGGAGTCAGCACTTTTTATTTTGGGTTCCTCTCCTCATCAATGGATTTGTGACGAACGAGAAGGAATTGATGAATGTCAGACGGATTACCCTTTTCTAAACACTGCAACTCGGCAAATTTCCCCGGGATGGTTTACTTTAGTCATATTATGAAATCATGGCCTCCATTTATGACGATCGGCTAGAGACCTATGCCAATTAATTCAGTGGCCTACAGTTACTACAATTTATACCTCACACACCTACGTCCCCCGAAATATCCAAAATCATTTTCAAAATACCAATTTTTACCCTACTTTGCCTCATTTTTCGGAGAGGGGTGAGAGGAGAGAGGAACATATGTTTCCAAACGGAATGAGAGATACACAATTTCAGGGTTTTCGTAATATCTGAACAGAATTTTCTGATTTTTTATTAAAACTATCGGTCTCAAGAACACAGTTTCGTCAGTAACAATCTCCCTGAAACATCAGGGGCTTCATCAAAACATGTGCGAACTTGGGTTGGTAAGGTCTTGTAGTAAACTGTGCCATTATTGAGAACCATTACTGTTACAGCTGTGTGATGACAATGTCATTGACTAAGGCAATATGTTCAATTCTTCTTGAAAGTATACGGGGTACGATTGGCTTGCTTTTCCCAATACTAGTTTGGTTAGAAAGCTTACTTGATCCAAGGACATACAACCAAGGGTGATAAGCAAATCCAAACGCGTAGATCAGATGCAAATCTATGTGACTTTTTTTTTTTTTTTTTTTTTTTTTTTTTTTTTTTTTTTTAATAGCATTTATTTATTATCATTTGTTTTATACATACATCTTAACATAAATTACTACTCACTTTGGACAGTTGCTCATTCAAATGGCCCTCCGTTTCTTCATGCCATCTTGTACTTTTTTTGTACTTCTCATTATTTTCAATCAACTTACACGTAACCTTTTGCCCGGACAGTAACAATCAACATAAAAAATGAATACAGACTGTTGTTGGTTAGCAGTTTAATCGCTGCGTGTAACCTAGAACTTCACACTATTTGATTCTGAGCGTATTTTCATAGTAAGCCGTCCGATGACATAACGTTCCTTTGCGATAATCGAGAAATATCCCTTATCTCGTAATAAACAGAAAGTTACCCTATTCGAGCGGATAAGGACAGCAATAGCGGGCTGCTCGCTATTTCATCACCTCCTAATCTGTTTCCCGCTTGACTATTTTACGATCCCCATTACATTTATACCAACAACAAACCAGCCCTTCCACCTCCCTAACACCAATCTTTCCATAAGTGAGGAATAGCCCGTGGGCAATATGTCAAGAAAGTTAGGTGTTCGGTTTGCAGGGCTGCTAAAGGCAGTTTCTATCCCCAAAATGGATGGCTCTCAACCTCCCGCTGTTTTATAATCCTTCGACCCCACCCTTCACACTGACATACGACTATGAAATATCTGTTGTTCCGATCCTTAACTTCTTTATATCTGAGACTTTTTCTCATTCGATACAATATTTTCCCTTTTATGCCTCTACTCCCTTTCTTTTATAAGGTCATTCTAGCCCCATGTGTAGCTTGGTGGATGATTTACGGAAATCGACGTATACTTCACTATAATATCGGTACATCTCTGTGAATATTTGCTTTCGAATAAATCTCTCTTATTTTTTCTCATTTTATTTTGACTTCCTTCCAATGATATCATGAACAATTGTGAGAAGCGAACTGGTAGGAATGAGCTGTCACGCTGGTCATATGGAAATGACTAGGTTGATTATAATGTCATTTTTTGTTGGTCGGGCGTTAATTTTGACGTTAAACCTTCAATTTATCTAGGAAGGAGATATCAGTAGTTTCACTCTACAAGTTCTTAAGGTTCCCGAATATGTTTCTTATTTACTTTTGGCATGAAATTGGCCCATACATAACATACATGTGGCATGAATTCTAACGTGAGTCTCTTCTGAGGAGAACAAATTCGAGAAAATTCGTCTTATTCAATGAGAAAGTTTTATGTGCGTCGCATAATATCGACATTGAGCCGGTTCGTTTTACAAAGGAATGCGCATAGGGCGCTGCGTTGCTACGAAGAGGATTCAAAGCAAGTGCTTTAATGGGGAGAATGAACAAAAAATCGAAGTCTCCTGGAAGGACAAAGGTGAGGAGAGGACTGGACAAGGTAATCTTGTCAGTACATGGAGGGTCCATCGGCAATTGGATACTGGAGGGCTCAAAGCGATGGAAAAAGGTTGATTAGGAAGACAGTAAGATGGCAGTGGAGAGGTAGAGAATTAGCAATCACGAGGCGATTGTGAGGAGTAGGAAAGGGACCGGGGGAGAAAAGGCACTTTTGATGTTAGCCCCTGGCCGACCTAATCAGCGGTGATTAGCATGTCAACATGAATACGCCCACCTTTGATCCCCTTTAAAATAAATTCAACCTTCGCACTGCCTAATAACATCTGACTGGCCCCTGCTGTCACCGTACCTTCAATTGCCTTTCGTCTTCCGCACAGTTTTTCGAAGCGTCGCAAATAATGAAAACCTGTTCATCTTCTGTCAGGCACCGTGCACAACGATAATGGTTCGACTCGAGTCACATGGGGATGAGGAACCAAATGCCGACTGGATTGTTGTAATTTTCTAAAATATATTTTTAGTGTATATGGTTTTCAATTAATTCATTCCGTATGATTCTGCTCCAGACACAGCGTAGGAGCGGAGCGTAAGCGTGTTTTCACAATACAAATGAAAGAGATCTATGTGCCCGCGCACATTTTCTCGAAACAGCTAAAATCCACAATTGTGAACCAATTGAGACCAAATTTCCGGGCATCTTGCAAGCTTAGCTTTGGTTGATTCCCTATATGTTTCATCATAATGAAACCAGTGATACTCTCTGCGCATGCGCAAACGCTATTACGTCATAACAATTTGCGCACCATATGTGCAATTGTCATTTGAGTTAAGTGTGCCTTGCCCGTGTATTCTTGATTATGTTAGTATTTCAAACTTATCAATAATAATTTAAATTTTTTAACGGATTATTATTTTTCATTTTTACTCTTAGTCTTCTTCAGTTACAGGGCTAAAAATGAGCTGAGTGCAACTTGGTCCCGTGTGTGTGCAAAATGCTCAACATTTTGGCCCATAATAGGTACTAATGTCCTACTTCTTTTAGAAAAATAATGGTTGTGCGCTCCAGTAAACAAAAAGAGCACAGAAGGGGTGTTCGATCGACGCCATGGCCAATGAGGTGTCTGCCGGGAAGGGAAGTGATGGTGCGAGTGGGAAAACATCTGATCGTATGTGTGCGAGGTGAGAAGATCGTCAGGTTCGGGTGCCCCGGGGAGAGAGCGCTGGGGAGTGCGCGGGAGCAATCATCTCGACCGTGAAAGTAATGTGAGGCACGGCCTGCACATTTGTGATGCTCCTACCTCATAACCCATTCCCCCCGTCGGTCTTACAAATGTATCTTGCAAGCCTTTTCCTAAGAACAAAAACTTATGGCTTCACATCCGCGGAGTGCGATAGACGATGGGCAAGGGATGGTGGCGAGGGGAGAACACATCGCTCTCACCTGGGATTGCGCCAAAGGTATACCCCCTGGAGAGAACTAAGGCGGAGAAATTCCCTTCTTCGCTAAAGCCGGACGAACCACAAACAACACTTAAGTGGGCCGTGATCCTCACAATCGAGGAAGTAAATGGTGATAAGACTGTTTGTTTCAACCCTGGTGCCCGCCCACTTCTTATTTACCTCCTCTTAGTACCCACCGGCAAAAGAGGTCTGCAAGACGATTGACTACGTCGTTTCAAGTCCTTTTGTCAACTACATTCTAGTCTATTCATTTGAAACAAGAGCATGTTTCTGGATGCAAAAATTCAACCATTCTCAATCATTACAGGCTTCCAGCATTGGTCTGAGGTAAATGTGCTCTATCGGAACCTGGAGACAATACCGGTTTCGTCCACAAGGGGGGGGGGGGGATTATCTTAACATTATGGTTAATCCTTATATCTTATTGGTATCTTATAGAATCGACCATCTCCGATCAGCCCCAAATTTTTTGGTTGGTTATTCCTCGAATAATCAACCTATGTTTTCATGATAATGGTCAACCTCTCCGATTTGGCTCAAAATTTTTTTTCTGGACGTTTCATGATGTCCTGATCAAAAAAGGTCAATGTCCGTCCGCCGTACGCCGTACGCCGTACGCTGTACGCCGTACGTTGTACGCCGTACGCCGTCCATGTTCCGCGCCGTTTTTGGTAGTAGAAAATTTTCTAAAAATCTGAAATTTGGGTCAGGGGTCTGTTCCCAGCCGAGATGGGTCCTCGAAACTTTTCAGCCCGATCGGACCAAATTTGGAGGGGGTAGGGGTCAAAATGTGTTTTTTGAAAAATGGATTTTCGAGATTTTGGGTGATTTAGGAGAGTGGGGTGTCATTTTCCACTAAATTTTGGACGCTGAATCCAATAAAATGGGTCCCAGAACAATTGGCACCCACTGGAAGAAGTAATGGGTCAAATTGGGTATTTATTACCCATTTTGCATATGTGTTTTCGGGATTTCCGCTACCTAGGCGAGTAGGGTGTCATTTTCCACTAAATTTTGGACGCTGAATCCAATTAAATGGGTCCCAGAACAATTGGCAACCACTGGAAGAAGTTACGGGTCAATTGGGTATAGCCCAATTGATTATGGTTTGGATTCGCCCACGTGTGGAATCATTTTCACTAAATTTTGACCGAATTCAATGTGTGTCCAAACGTGTATGGGTCAAAATGGGTATGATCACCCATTGTATGTGCAATTTCTGCTACCAGCATGTGAGTATCATATTCCACTAATTTGGACCCTGAATGATTGGATGGGTATGAGCCCCCACCCACGTTTCCCCCATCGAGACTAACCAACCCGTTGTAAGATTGCAGATTTTTTTTCCGAACGTTTCATGATGTCAAGAACAAAAACACTGTCAATAATCTAGGCGTATGGGGTATCATTATCCACTAAATTTTGAACGATGAATCGATTGGAATGAGTTTGGGACACTCCACACCCACTGTTTTCTCAATTTTTGATATATTCGTGGATTCAGGCGCGCGGGGTATCGTTTTTCACTACGTTTTGGACACTAAATCCTTTGGAATGAGTCTCCAGGCTCCTTTTTGAGGAATCTCCAACCCCTGCGAATGATTTTGCAGCGTTTGAACTAAAACATTCAGTGTTTCAACAAACACAGAGACTTTCGCTCAGAAGCGAATGGTCATTCCACGTTTTCCTTTTTTATTTGAGGGGTATAAGAAAATCACACAGCCCTCGCGAATTTTCCCATTTCTTTGTAGTCGGGTGATCCAGCGGTGCCACCAACTGCCGTGCCTCAAAATGAGATCTTAGTTGCTCTAAAATCGAAATTTGTACTCAAATTTTTCGTCCCCTGAACAAATTTGGCTATGCTTCCTTCCGTCTTCTTGGCACAAAGATATCGAGCACAATTCTGACCCAATGAGAACCAAACCAGAGACAGACGCCAATATAAGTGGAAGAAGTAAATAAAAATGCAATTTTAACTCACATTATGTTATTAGACAATACTGAAAGGTGGTGGTAAATGATTGTGCCCCGGCTCTCTATCACCTCCCGTGTTCTCTATTAAAACGGAAAAATCTTGGTGCAAGGGAGGATATTCAGCCAAAGTTTCGCAAGACGAGGATTCAATACCTGGAACGAAAAATAATTTTAGTTACAGTCCACTTGGTTCAAACTTGAGCAAGGCATAGGACAACTTTTGGAAACATATTCACATCCACTTCAGAATCTCATAAATATTTGGGATGTTATGACTAATAGGTAGATTAATGTGACTGAAATATCTGGAAATATGTTATAAAATCGATAATTTGTGTGTATTTCTGAATATTTGAATTATTCTTAATAAGGTCCAAGCTAGTAAAGACTTCTTAAAAGGGCATATCCTTAGTTTTCTTCAAATTGTCAGTGGCCAAATCTTTACAACCTTTTGTTTCTTAAGATTTTGAAATGGGTTTGTCTCTAATTTCATGTTTTCAATCACTGTTCCAAGTCCTGATGCAACTATATTTTTAGCAAACTCGCCGGTATTACTCGTCGTTTTTATGTGACAATTTCCAAGTTCATCTAGCAGGTGTGCTAAATGGTTTTATTGGCATGTAGATTTTCCAATGGTGATTAGAAGTGGACCCCTTCCGCACCGCCAACTCTATATCACCTCCCTCGTCCATACTTACATCGTGAAACTATTACCCCACAGGAGTTTTGGTTAGCTAAATTTCAAATGCACAGGGATCCTACCTGGGCGCTGTCCACGATTTTACTATACTGATCGGAAGATTCGAGGACTTCCACACCACTGAGTGCCCGGAATGCCTGTACGATCAGTTTGATAACTGCTACGTCGTTTATGATCAGATCGATTACTGATTTGCCGATGGCTATGGGGTCACACTTTGGTGTCAAGTTCTGTAGAACAGCCGAACCTTGGTTGACCAGGGTGCCTGGGAGGTTCATTGCTCCTGAAAGGTTGATTCCTTCTGGGAGGTTCATTGCTCCTGGGAGGTTGATTCCTTCTGGGAGGTTCATTGCTCCTGGGAGGTTGATTGCTCCTGGGAGGTTGATTGCCTGGTGATAAAACAATTGGTAGAAATAGGAAATGGTTACTAGGTTTCTTGCCTATCTACCAGGAAGGATAATATTGATGTATTTAGAGTTAACAACAATCAAGCAGGAACTGAATGTTCCGGAAAGTAAACGTAGAGTAGTTCAGTTTCGATCAATCAGCCATAATCTTCAATGGTGCATGAGGAAATAGCCCAATCAGGAGAGTATTTACCTGAACAGCAGCCACCACGAGGGCCAGAACCAAAACATGAGTGATAGCGTTCATGACGTTTTACGGCGCTAAATAATTTGAACTAGCTTACAAATGTTCTCCACAGACTATCCTCCCAACGCCGCAGAACGGTTCTTATAGTAGGCAACTGACGGTTCATGACGTGAAGACCGTAAAAATTGATTTGCTAGCCGAGTCTCGTGTTATCTGAAATGATGCTTTGAAGGTTTCCATTCGTAACATCGTCTACCCAGTTTAAAAATAAATTGTGACAGGTAATAGATTTTGTAGATACAAAATATAGTTGAAAAATAAGAAAAGCTATCAATCAATCAATTTGACCGACCCTAAAACTATTGAGAAGATTCGTGATAACCAAAGCGTGTAGTAAAATGGTTGGTCTAGGGTTGATATAAATCACATTATCGACACCGTAAAATAAATAACAAGTTTCAAATTGTATTTTAAGTGGGTTCCAATCAGAGATCAAAGAAGGTCTGAATCGATACTACACTGATTGGTAAAGGTTCAGTACCCATGAAAGGGGGTGTAGAAGTACCCTCAATTTCAGAATAGGTGAAATGAAGGCCCTTTTCCCCTCCGTTGGTGGCAATTGGGATGTACATGAGTTGAGTAAATAAAAAATATCATTCAGGTTGATTATGCACCGGTGTTTCGGGATACAATTTTCAGGATTTTATAAAATTTGGAGCTGTTGTTATTATTATTATTCCTAGGTAGCCCATGATTCTAAAGTATGGATGAAATGGAATTTTATCTTAATTTCTATTCACACCAATTGGTCTATTGGACCCTGACTAGTATAATAAATAAAATAATGTTAATATGTTGGTTCGATTATTCATGCTTTGGGAGATACTCAAGATATTTGTAAGATGGGTAGTAGTGGAATATCGCTTCAAACTATCTTAAGATTTATTATTTCCACACTTTCTTCATCTGGTACGCGATTACTTAGATATTTAATAATTAGGGATCTGATAATTATTGCTTACCTAATTATTTTAAATATAAGATCTGTAATCTTACACACTAAAATTTGAATTTTGTATTCATATCAGAATCAAAGGGATTAATTATTCCTCGGACCAGGCACATAGAGACTCATTACACATTTTGACCTCCCCCCCCCCCCTTCCCAAATTTGGTCCGATTGAGCTGAAAAGTTTCGAAGACCAACTAAAACCGGAAACAGGTCCCTGACCAAAATTTCAGATTTTTAGAAAATTGTCTGCTACCAAAGTCGGCGTGGATGGCGGACGGACATTTGCTAATTTTAATCTAGACACCTTGAAACGTCCAGAAAATTTTTTGAACCGAATCGGAGAGATTGACTTTTTGCATAAAAACATACGTTGATTATTCAAAGAATAACCAACCAAATGAAAAATCTTCAAAAAAAAAAAAAAAAGTCATCAAGGAAATCTTAAAAAACTTTATGGTGCTTTTCAGAAGCTTTTCCAAGAAGTTTCATTTAATATCAAGGTTAAAAGGGAGTCTTGACACTCAGTTACCTCATAATTAACAAACAAAAGACAATTTGCCTCTTTAAGGTGTGGTTAAGTATTAACTGAGAAAACCCAAATCTTCTCGCGTTTGTATTCTATAGAATGATTGAAGCGTGAATCAAACCTTATACTTTTTTTTACGAAAGACCTTCCCACGTTTTATTCAGAAAAAAAACCTCCCATTTCAAAGGGCAATCAGGAGAATGAGTGTGTTTTATAGGGCACCAATTAATATTCCATTCTGAAAAGAGTCTGCGTGACCGCTCGCTAATAACGAGACCGAACATTAATTTTTAACCATAAAAATCGTCCTTTGACTCTCGTCCTTGGCCCCGACGCGTGCTCCAAAAATGGATTAGTATGTAAAACTCGTATCACCCTCATGGTCGGGTCGGTCTCCTTCGATCCATTTCTATCGATTCTAATTGTGCTGAAACTGCTGTTTACGTTTGGGAAGGTGCTCTTTTTCGTTGTTGCCGACACTCAACCGGCGGATTTGTGTAGAATACATATAATTCCGTAATCAGGCGGGTTTCGGAGTAAGACCATAGACCGACGTTTCTCCTTAAAAGAGAATCGGTTTTTATAGCCTTGAAACACTTCTTCTTAAAATAACGCAAACAAAACAACGTCTGCTGAGTTAACCAAATTCACTTCTTATCTCCCCTTATCATTCTGCTGGACACAGTGTTGCCTCCACAGTGAAAACATGACGATCCCAAAAGTGGAATCTATCACTTTTACATACATTGACCACTTCAACACAGCAGTTTTACTGGTAGACAGCTCCACGCATTTCACGTTTTGTATAGAGATTGTAAGCTGTTTAAAATTGAATTCTACGACACCTACGGAGAATGAAGTTTATTGACCAGAGCCAGTGCCTTACAAACTCCAGTAAAGCAGAGCATGAAAGATGTGGACAGGAAATGCCCGTGGCAAATGAATCAAAATTGTATTTAGTTATTTATCATTTATTCAATTCGTATTTCGTGACCCTACAGGCACAGAAACTGCAATCCTGGCTTCTCACGCTATCTTTGGAACCATTCTGCCCCTATAAACGTATGCTTATTAGACACGAGTGAGATTGCCATACATGAATTGATCGCTTTGGAAGTCTTACAGGCGCGTGAAGTATACAAACACAAAAATCAAGATTTTTTTTGTGAACTTTTATTTATTCGTAGTCTGTAGAAACTCGAACAAGTGACATCCCGGTTCTTCTATTTCCATCTGTTGGATTCTCTTCATGCAACGCAAGCTTGGATATTTGCCCACATTTGTCTAAGCAATGGAGCCAGTTTCTGAAATTGGAAGAAATCGCATTATTGACCGATACTAAACAGTTGTCCCAGTCTTTCGACTCAGAAACCGTATTTATTTTATTCCAGAAATTACGTCTTAGGGTGCTGTTCCAATGTTCCTCGCAGCAAAACTCAATATTCTGCTATGATAAATCTTTTTTTTCTCACCTCGAGATCATCCACAAGCTGGTCCAAGTTATTCACCGCTGAACTGAACGAAAAATGGATCACATCGAGGCCGATTTGATAAATCTTTGAGATTATGATGGCATCTTGGCGGAGGACTCGACTTATTGACGATGATGCATCCGAGCAGGACCCATTCTGTGCCACCTTTATTGGAATAACCTGATCGTAGACATCGGCTGTCTGAAAAAAATCATGAAACTCATGATATCAACGTGCTTGTAACATTATACAGGAGTATCCAGTAGCTTACTGGTCAAATTTAAACAAGTTTGGAATGAGTTTTGAATCATTCACGTAAATTTCGTGATCGCGTTAGCTGTCTGTTTTCCAAATGTTTTCCCAACTCACCTGAACAGCAACTATTACAAGGGCAAGAGGTAAAAATAACGCTAAGGAAAACATGGTTGATGAAAAGTTTCAACTGATTCACTCTGATGAGAAAAAAGAATGGTAATTTCAACCATTTAAATCGGGTACTTATACTCATTGAGAAAGTGCGCCATTAATGGTAATAAATTTTTGATTTGTTGAGAGCACCCGTATCGGCCTTATTGACAAGAAATATGCGAGTTTTGTAAACGACCAAAATTTCAAGGTAGCTTGTCGTAAACAAGTTGAGCGTCACAAAAGTCATTAATCAACGCTATCTTTATCTCTTTCAATGAATCATGTGTGTATGACCGTATAATTATTTAAATCATTGAGCAATGAGAACTGTGTTTCACTAGTTCAGATGATGCCCCGGCTCTACCCAAATATGGCTAACGCTGCCTTACTCATGAGTCTTGCCATTTCCGGGATTCTGGTGAGAGAAACGTGAATATTAATAATTGTTATACTCCATGTGTTCACAATGTGGCCATCGAAGATTAAATTGAATTGAATAATTTGCAAAATAGAACTATTTCCTATTTCCGATTTTCATTTAAAAAATTGCATAATTGGATAATTTCCTATTTTTATTCGGACATAAAAAAAATATCTTTCGTAAATGTGAGTTCTCACATTCAAATCATCTTCAAATGTCGTCAATCGATATACAATTTCAGTCTGTTGTGATCTTACATTCATTTTTCCAGGGAGCCCCTTGGTCTCATAGAGACGACGATATAGATCACTATGGCTATTTCGCTCAATTTGAGGGGACTAATTGGTCGGTTTTTCCAAAACTTTCTGAAACGCCCGACAAAAAGCCTGATGAAAATTTCAAAGTGGAACCTGAAGAAATTTCCCAAGATAAACATGATGGGGGTTCTGATCAGGGGAAGCCTCAAGGAGCTTCAGAAGGTAAGCCTGACGTATTACCCGAAGATATTCCTGAGGGTCAGCCAGAGGGAGTTTCTGACGAAACGCCTGATGAAGTGTCCGAGGAAACTAAGGAATCGTCAGATGATACAGCTGAAGACACTTCCTGTGATCCCCGAGCAGCTCAAAAAGCGATCCACGCTCTGATCATATACGAATGGCACATGAGAAGGAGTTTAGTACGAATTGGTCTAAAAATTCGACATTGTACGAGATGGAATGGTTTTTGCAACATAAGAGGACTCCAGCGTGATGCCACCAAATATCGCAATGATGAACAGGTGATTTTGAGACTTGTGAACAGTGTGATACAAGGATGATATTACATTTTATTTGGAGATGACCGCATTGGTGAGCTTCATTCTACGTATATTTTGTCCCACCGTTCGATATTTTGGTTTGTTTTTCGATCTTCCAGGTGCCCAAAATAATTTGCATTTTTCTGGTTGATTTTGACGAGCCTTGTAAGTTTCAGCTCCCAAAATGGCATTTATTTTGGGGTACGGATGTCTCTCATAGTATTTGTTCATCATTTCAGAAGGTACAACATTTTCGTAAAGACGTGTGGGACAACATCAGGGCGTGCGTCCGTATTAATACATTGTGACGTTGCCGTTCATACGTGAACGAGATGTCAGGATATTTTACAACGCAACCTTGGAGAAGTTTAGTACAATGGTAATTCCTTAGCTTCTGATGATTTGTTGGAAAATCAAGTAAAATATGAGAGCCATCAATTCGCTGAGCGTTTTCTTTTATTTCTCACCAAGTGTATTTTGGATGAAGTTGTGCAAATCAGAAGTGGAAGTTTTATCTCGTTCTTCACAATGAGTATCTCGCTTATAAAATATCCGTTCGTAATGGGTATCCTACTGTACAACGTCGAAACATCGCACAGACAGATGACCCGCCTTCATTGACAGAGAGAAATTCAATCAGGTTCAATCCTGCCAACCGAGAATTCAAATATTTCGGTCTCAGATGGCTTCATTCCACCTAAAACTTTTTATTAATCAATTTATTTTATTTTATTTTTAAATCTATTATTTTTCTTTATTATTATTATTATTTTTTTTTTTAGCTGAATACACGAGTATATTTTTTAAAATTTTTGAAAACTTTTTCTCGAGTGAAACTGAATTTTTGATGCTGTCTTTTTTCAGTTTTATGTGCTTCTTTTCACGGTACCTACAGCTAACTATGATCAGCTCGTCACCTTGTGTATTGCTGAGGAAGTTGATTGATTACCAGAAGTACGTAATGATCCCAACTCCTAACTACCAGCATTTGGCGGCGTCTCTTGTCAACGGTAACTTAACTCCTCCCCAGGGGTTGTGGCTGATCAAGCGATATTCTGTTGAAGGTGTGAACGCGGAGCCGAAATCCAATAACATTATTGTTGCAAACAGGCAAATTAACCTCAGAAACCAAACAAAGATCCGAAAACCCTCCCGCGGAAACGTATTATTGCGTTTCAAATTAACCTAAATCCGATCATCCACTTGACAAGAGGAGCCAATTCGGATCGTTAATTCCTAGCGTTTTGTGTCGAAACCCTCTCATAGTCCTAAACCGCATGCAATTCCCCGCGTGTCCTCTTCATCTGACAGCCGAACGGAAGGGATGAAACAGGGAGCGAGGGAGCCAGGCGGGAGCGTTCGGGAAGGTTAGGTTGACTAATTTATGCGTTTCACCAACTGCCATTAATATATGTGATCAGTAGTGTGAGTTAGAATCAATGTCAGGAACGGCCACTAATCACACACTCGGGCCCGAAACCACCATATAGACACTCGGCCAGCTCAGCCTACGCTTAAGCCCTTAAGAGCGTGGACTAACGGCTGATTTATTTTGCTCGGGGACAAACCAGTGTTTCATTTCCGTAATTATATCTATTGACGTTGCGATAGGATTGCGGTGGAGCTTCTGTTCCGTCGACGAGACGTGGTTGACCAAGTCCACTCAGCCTCTGAACAAGTCCACCGGTCTTTCTCGGTGCCTGTCGAGTCCTCTCTTTGTGCCACCTTCTCCCCACATAAAACCAACAGTTCCGTCCATGATGCACTAACTAACGATTCACCTTTAAATCGGGACTGTCCAACTCCTTTGACAGGCGCGCTGATGGAAAGAGGACGCTGTCGTTTAATGTGTGACGTCACATCATTTCGCGATTGCCCACCCCGATTGAGCCGAGAGAGATCGCACCTAAATAAGGACGATCCGTTTTCACCAATAACAACTCGTGGCAACCAACAAACAGGGCGTTGGTTGGTAAAAGGTGATTTCGGTTGCAAATTGGCCAGTGTGGCTTTGATGGTGTTTTTTTGTGCCGAGGGGGTAGTAAGGTTTCGACCACTCGTCGAGCCGTCCCTTTTTCATTCCCACCGCAGGTTGGAACGAGCTCTCATGAAGGCTTGATTGGTGGGATTCACGGTTAATTGAGTACCGATTGAATCAACTGGGAAATGCGTCGATCTCCCCGTGCATATTTTGCGTTTTACCTTTTATTTGAAGCTTCTGTCGAAACATCGATGCGTCGAGGGGTGTACCCTCAAATTTAATGTTCCCTCATCAACACGAGGGAGTTGGTCGTGGTCCAACATTGTTAATTATTTCTGTAAAAATATGGACCTGTTTTGGTGGTGAGCCAATCAGAAAAAGGTTTTCACGTTAGTAAATGACGTCTTTGGGGATGCGTTACCGCATCGAATTAATCCATATTCATTAGGTATTGAAAAACGCTGCAAATCCTCCTACAATGGTAACCTATTTTCGGGTGATCTTGCTCATGATGGGATGCGCTTGAAGCTCTCCAAGATTTTAAACATCTAAAAAATAATAATAATAATAATCTAGACAGTTACATCATTGTAATAGCAGGCGTACAGCCGTGCACTGCTTACGGGATAACGATATGGCCTATAATGTGATGTTGGATGCACTGATTATTCAAATGTACAATATAATTCAAATCCATTGAGAATCTTAGGAGTCTAAAAGGAATAATACGGACAGGGAAAGACTCTTTTTCTAATATTTTTAAATAAATTGGCGTTAGATGTACAGAACATGCATAAAAATCCGTTAGATGCGCCCCTTCCATCCGATTCCAGTTGTTGCTGAGTGTAGTTACCCAAATCTAGTGCACCTAACCGAAGGGACCTGAGGAGAGAAACGTTTTCCACGTCAAATTTGGATTGCTTGGTACTTTTCGCACATTGCGTGGTCCCTACATGACAGAGTAGAACTGGAATGAGACCCCCAGTAAACCTGCATACGGCTCTTTTCGTATGAGACTGAAGAAAGGATTTTACAAGGAAAAAGAAAACGTTGACGATTCATCATCAAATAATGAGTTTGATGCTGTAGCGTAGTATGCGTTTCTCAGCTCACCTCTGGGTAGGGGAGGGGGGGAGATTCTCATCCTACCTCGTTTATGGTTGAACATCGAACGGCCCAGCGTTGTACGGATCTCCATGAAAACAAAACACTCGCCCGACACTTCCCTTAGGCTTTGTCCTTTGGCAGCCGTCCCTGACGGAGGCATTATTCATTTCTTTCAGTGCGTTCGCTCGTTTCTCACGATTTATTACAGTGAAGAGCTTCACTTTGGTTTTCTTTCCAGTGATTTCTGTAAAAAAAAATTCAAGCTTCGTAGCGCCCCTGTTCTCTCATCGCTATTGTGCTCTCGCAGGGATGGGGAATTTATTCGTAAGGATGGTGGCCGAAGAGCGGTTACATGATGAAGGGGGGGGGGGGGGGTATATGATTCGGTTGTGCTGTAAAAGGCGCTGATGAAAAACCTCGATATTTTTATGGGAGATATTAGCCTACCTTCACATTTGTGAATTCTTACGGAGTGAATGAATCAAGTGAAACAGAACGACTGTAATGACCTTTGAAAGGTGTCCTGTTATTCTGTATATCTGCCATTTTTTGCTTTTAGAATTAGGGACTTCATGGAAAATCGCAACGATCAACGGATCGGCTATAATGATAACAGATCCGCGCGATTTAACGAGAAGCTTGACAAGTTATTATTAGCGATCTTCTTGCACCTTGAAAAAGAACGGAGTTACTATGCAATTTTCAAACGTCAAAACGTTGAAGATGCGCTCTTTTTATTGGCCTTATTATTTTGCTATTAATAAAATGTTAAGCCGAGCGGCTTCTTGCGAAAAGGGCATTTTATGAGATGGAACCTAACAGAGTCTTGATATTTCGAATTAATAGCGGGACTTTTCTGTATTCCGCCTCATTCCATCACAAGAGCTCTTTTTTTATACGGAGGGGAATGGAAGAAAACTCGGTATTCAGCGATATTTCAACGACTACTTTCGAAAGATTTACGTCATGGTAGAACAAACGAATACGGCGAAGCCTTCACATAATGCTAGGGGCTTATTTCATACATCAAGAGGCTTAAATAAAGAAATGTTGATAAGACAGATGAATAGACAGCTAGGGTTTGTCTTTAAATTGCTCTTCAGAAGTCTAAATTTAATGTTGCTAAGGCCAAGTGCGCCCTTTCAGTGACAATTTCTAATCTGGAGAATGCGCATTGATTTTTTTCCCACAATTCTTCTTCTTGAAGTTAGAAGAAAAAAAAACTTTTTTTAAACCAAGAAATTACAACATTTCACCACCAAATGTGATGGACTGTGAAGTTCGAGGATGGCAGGGGTGGCAACATCACAGAGATGAACTGAGAGGGCCACCAACCTAACTGGGCTAACAATAGGGGTCATCGCTGTCACCAGGTCTGTCGCTAGGCTGCTAGTGGTTGACATGAAATTAAAAAAAAAAATAAGGATTGTATTCACGTAATGAAACGGTATAGCAAATAAATTATCATATTTCCCCCTTACACCAGCGATTGTTCTCAATTCGATTGGTGACTTTATCATTGAGTAACTGATGTGCGTCAAAAGTAACGATAAGCTAAATTCGGCTCTTCCCGTTTGAAACATTTCGTTACGCTGCGAATGAAATCATCAACTTCTGTGATCAAGTGCCCTAAGACGGATTATATTCTTCCACCCCTTTTCGTAATACTCATCAGCGTAGAAAGCCGAACTCCCATCCGGGTGAAGTTCACAAGAGGCTCAGGAGTTTCGATGGGTCCTTTGGATGAGCCTACAATTAGGATATTGAACTTACTTTGCCCCGCGGCCGTGTCTCTGAAGAGGCGCCGATATTTTAATCACCCTCCTCGTTGAAGCCCATCGCTTTGATTAAGTTCGATTCTTCCGCCCCAGAGCTTTTTTCATTTTCATCGAAATTTTTGTCACCGCCTTCATCAGCCCTCCATTAGGGGAACATCGGAAATCAACTGGAGAACGGAATAAATTCTGGAATCTAGAGGAATACCTACCTTGAAGCTTCTCACTCTCAGATACAAAAGGTCCCAACCAATGACGATTCCTCAATTCATTCTTTTCGTTTAATCAATCTGGTATTCAAATGTAGCCCCCCTGTAGCTAGATGGTTCACTTGGCCTGGGGAGTAACAACAAAAACATAGCAGATCATTATTTTCATTATCATAATTTAGCGATAAATGCCGAAGAATGTCAGAAAGTAAGAACAAAAAGTAAATTGAAGATACAACGTATTGCTTTTGAGAGCAGAATATTTAGGTAGTCGATTTTTTTTCTGAAAAATATTGGCCAGGGAGCATATTTTTGCTTTAGTTGGACCTCAAAACTATTCAGCCCGATCGGCCCAACTTTGAAGATCACATGGGTAAAAACGCTGCAAATTCTTTCACAGGGGTTGGTTATTCCTCGAACCAGGATCGTGGAGACTCATTTCAATCGATTCAGCGTCCAACAATATTAGTGGAAAACGCCTAAATTGCCAAAAATATCGAACATGGGGAAAATAGGGGTAACAGTGGACCCATTATGATCGATTCAGCTTTTAAAATATATTGGGAAATGACACCCCAAACTCCTGGGTTCCAGAAATCTCGAAAACCCACCTTCGAAGTGGGTAGATAGATACCCATTTCGACCCATAACTTCTTCCAGTGGGCGCCAATCGTTCCCCACCCGTCTCATTGGATTCAGCGTCCAAAATTTAGGGTTTTTACCTATTCCAGGTAGACGATACCAACATAAATGAGTTCACATTGTTTTGTTTATAATTTTCAAAAAAAATTCTTCATAGGCATGGGAGCTATCCGGATCAGTTCTGAGGTCTGTAATCAGAAGTTGGAATTTTTACAGACGAGTTTCAGATCTTGTATAGGTAATATTTTATTGTAAATGTATGAGTACGGTACATGGTGTGGTTGAATAATGAGGTATTGTTCTCAGTTTCAATTTGCGTAAATCTCCAGGAAATGAGCGGGCAGTTAGAGTTGACGCAGAGGGCAGATCAAGGGTTGAAATAAAACCAGAACAACGAATGCACTGACAATAAAATGTTTCATTACCGTTATTCCGGAGTGGCATGACTGCAATGATGACATTCAGGCGGATGTTACAATCCGCATGGGATTCCTGGCGGCTGGAAAGTGGGATCCACAGGCGGGAGAAGGCGACCAATAGTTCCAGAGAAGCCCACCAGGTTGGAGCACTTGCCAAGGAGCGGCAGCTTATGAGACGGCCTTCCCGGTTCCAGCCTCCGTTCCTCTCGTCCCACGCACCTCAGCCGACTCGCCTTCCTATCGCCCGCCAATACATCGAACGCTTCCCGATCACCTGTAACCGATAGGCTCTCATCGACCACGCCCCACAACCCTTTGCTGCCCTCCGCCTATTCAAATTACTTTTCCTCTTGGTACAGTGAGTCACTCGTTCGTATTATCCAGCAAAGTGATTACTTCAATGGTTCAGCGTTCACCAACTCTTTCCATATTCATTCAAAATCAGTAATCACGAGACTTTTTTGACCTTTCCCATGAACTGCATGATGAATAGCCCATCCATGGCTTTGGTAAATACTAAATACGAATGCCATTAAATTCAGAAATGAGCACTACCATGAGCGGAACATGAATTTTCACGGATTTAGGAATCGATTCACTGAGAGAAAAAAAACGCTGCAAATTCTTTCACAGGGGTTAGTTATTCCTCGGACCAGCAGCATGGAGACCCATCCCAATCGATTCAGCGACCAAAATTTAGTGGAAGATGATACTCCACACACCTAGGTACCGGAAATATCGAAAATACCAGAAAATTTCGAAAAATATCGAAAACCCATTTGAAATGGGTACATGGATACCAATTTTTATCCATGACATCATCCGGTTGGGGGGTCAATCGTTACGGGACGTTTCCTTGGATTCAGCATCCAAAATTTAGTCAAAAATGATACCCTACACGCCCAGATCGCCGAAAATCTCAAAAATACATTCTGGCTCTCAATTCCCCAACCCCTAATTTGGGCCTAATCAGAGAGATTGACCAAAAGACGTCGTTTTCTCTGTGAAAATCCTGCCAATCCCCGTTTTTCCATTGGCAATTCACATTTTTACCGCTATTGAAAGGAGTCTCTTTCTTGGTTCCACCGTCCATCCTCTCTCGATTACACTATCGAAAACGCTGCGAGTTCTCCCACAAAAGGTTGATTATGAGGGAAACAGTGACCGTGCGGTGTCTGTAACTCATTCTAATCGATTCATTGTTAACATTCAGTGAAAAATAAAACCGCACGATTTCCGAAAATCCATTATTCAAAAAAACATTTTCACACATACCCTCCCCGAATTGGGGCCAAGTCCGGCGTTGACGGCGGCCGGACATTTTAGTTTATTGATTTACACATTATGAAACGAATACTGTCTCATTTTGTGGCCAATCGGAGATTTTAACCTCTGGCATGATTACATAGGTTGATTATTCATGGAATAACCTACTAAAATCCAGCAACCGGAGTGTTTAGAATGTGATTACATGAAATAAGTGACCCAAAGGTCGGTTTGCCTTCTTTTCTTATGCAGCTTTAGATGATGAATGGGTATTCTGGAATAGTAGGCAGGTACGTAATGAATAGTCGGGGGAGGATTGTCAAATTTGTGACTGATCGGTAGGTACTACTGATAGGTACACACCTATATGTACAGAGAGGTATTAAAGAGGAACCTAGCAGGGCTAGACGAGAGCTCGAAGAACTGATGACCGAATAAGAGTTCAGTGGAGAAAATTTAACTACTCGTAGAGTAGAGAATCATAAAAAGGCTCCATCTAGGTGTGACACATTCTTTTCCTCCCATTAAAAAACGTTTCAACCCTTGAAATTTCCATCGATGGAACCTAAGAAGGCGCTGATCTTGTATTACCCTGACAAGTTTGGCGCATGGCAAAAATCATATTCGAGTAAGAAATATTATACCGCGATTACCAGCCAACATCTCGAGAAGCTCGAAAGATCGTGGGGTTGGAACGCCGGCAGAGGGATTAAACGCTAGATCATGTTTATTTGGCGTTTTGTTACTTTAAGATTCTCTTCTTCGAGTTTCTTATATGTAGCCTTCATCCTTTGCCCGAACCTCTTGAACAACCCTTCCCACACCTCCACCTCCGTCTTCGTCGGTAATTACAAGTAAATTTAATTAAACGTCACTGCTCGCTTTCGTGTCAAGTTGTCTCTTATTTGTATTACATTACAAACGACGGTACAGTTTTGTGCAGAACCCTCGTTTCCACCCCCCGCCCGTTCAACGAATTCTCGTCGACAGATATGCTGAAGGGTGCGAGTTAGCGGATCAGAATAGGAGCTTCTTAATGTCGTAGGTAAAAAGACCCTTCGCCCTCGAACATGTCAAAACCTGATGTACCCCTGGCAAGTAATGAGGATGATCACCCCTCGAGATTCTTGCCAACCTGACTGTAGTTACCTTTCAAAACGGCATGAAACATTCTTGTGGTCTCGTGGTGGTGCTGGTAAGATCCATGAAACTTGCCAGATTCTCCATTTAAATCGTGTCAGATTCCAAAAAGCATGAAATGAACTATTGAAACACTATCGCTTATTACGAATCGTTCGTTAAATATACATCCGAAGTCCTTATGAGTTTTTAGTGATTTGTAAGTTTGCCGTATTGATGAACAAATTTCAAATCGAAACCTTGGTAGTTCAAAATGTCAGCGCACGACGGGCGAATTTTGTTCATAAATCGGCCTTTTCGAGGCGCCTCATTTTGAACACGCCGACCGGGTATCATAGCACTCGTAGCTTGCGCCCGTTGAGAAAGGGTTGACTGGATCATCCACTCTTGAAGGCGTTGCGGAACTGCTTAGCGCCGTTGGCCGACAGAGTTCACCAGTAAGCCTGGGATACTCGTTATAACATCTCTCTTGACAACACTTTAAAAAGAGAGTCACAGTCGATTGACTGGACAGCATAATAAGAGCTCAGGGAAATACATCGGTGCATTATTATTACAAAAATAATTAACCAAAATTTCAATTTTTTGTCGCCCTCAAATCCTTCAATTCAGGCAACGGAATGTAGAGAAAATGGTTTTGGTTTATTATGGCGTGAATAAATCAATCAGTCTTCCTCAGATTTGCCCTAAAATGTAATAGTTCTTGTTTAGAGATGTTTAGATCAAAAACGGTGCAAATTCCTCTACAGGGGTTGGTTACTCCTCGGACCAGCAGCAAAGAGACTCATTCGAATCGATTAAGCGTCCAAAATTTAGAGGAAAATGATACCTCACTCACCTTGGCACCAGAAATCTCGAAAACACACATTCGAAACGGGTAGATAGATTCCCATTTTGACCCATAACCTTTTGCGATAAACGTCAAAATTGACCCATAAAGAACCGATTTTGTGCTTTTTCTCGACAGAAAGATAAATAGACCAAGGCAATTTGATACATTCCGCTGGGAGTACTGTCTTCGTTTGTAAATTGTATTAATGCGTGTCTGCAAATTCTAATGTAACACTGAACTGAAAACTGAAACGAGATATCGGTGTTGTGAACTTTCTTTTAATTTTATATTCATAATAATAAAACCTAATTACAAAATAAATGTAAAGACATTGGAAATGATATTTTTTCATACAATTAAATATATAATATCATTCATTTGGTTTCAGGTAAATGGACTTGCAAATATGGCTTTACCGCTCTCTCGGAGGTTGATATTCCTCAGCGCAGAATATCTTCAAGTAGGTATACGTGAAATTGATTTTCTGTATCCCGACTGACTCATGTTGATTGATTATACCATTAATGTTTTCATGCAGAAAGTCAATCTCTCTGATTCGGCTCAAAATTGTTGTCTGGGCGTTTCATGGTGTCTAGATCAAAATAAGCAAATGCCCGGAAATTTTCTAAAAATCTGACATTTTGGTCAGGGACCCTATTCTGGCTATAGCTGGTCCTCGGTCGTTTCTATCGAGGTTAGGTGTTGTTAACTCATCAGCTACCACCCATTTCTATTATTAGTTACCCTAGTGAGTGGAAGTCGGCCTGAGTTCTGTTCAAATGGATTTTGCGACCAAAATAGTGACTGTTATTTTTAGTAATTTCGGGAAACTATTTTCACCCTTACCTTGACTCTTTACTAATGGTGAGTTGGGGTGGTTGGACCCAGTTGACAACATTTCAGACTTTTAGGAGCATACTGCCCAGAGGTGAGCTACGGACGAATCACGTTGGACATTGGAACCAGTCATTTTGAAACACTCGAGAACACATACTATGGGAGGACCAAAAATGGGGGAACATATTCCCGGAGCCTCAGTGTCACAATTCAATTCACCTTGAAAAATAGTTCAATAGGTCATCGAGGAATTCGGTACTTTTCATGAAAAAACAGAATTTTGCTGAAAATCTCTGATATTTTCCCTTTGTAACGTCATTTCCCCCCTCGAATTATTACAAAAAAACAAATTTGAATATAACTTTTTTGGAGATTTGTATTTTGGAAAAGTGTTTCCACGAATTCCATGAACTCTGGAATTTTTCTGGATAAAAGGTTTGCCTTACTCGGCTAAATGTTGACAAAGATTCGAATTTTCATCAATTTTCTAACCTTATCAGAAGGTTAAGTTGGCGCTCTTTCCAACATTGCACTTAGATCATGTGAACTAAGAGAGTTATGGCCGTTTTAGTGACGTTAACTCGAAAAAAAACCCTCGAGACAGTTTTGCAAATGAGTTGTAGAATCGATTCCTGAAAATTTTGCACTCAATCCTGGGACACGGGACTGGCTAGGGCCAGGTAGGCTATGAACGCGTTACTTAGAAGTTGTGTCGGTAGGGCCGCACTCTTAGCCCTCAGGAAATCATTCCCCACTCTGCTACAAAAACAAATTTCAAATTTGTTTAAAAGATAACAAACCCTCACATTACCTTGGACCCTCCTTTCATTCCATCATCATGTTTTCAGTCAAATAGCTACGTCACGATGATTGCGGAACATCCTTGGAATAAAGGTGTCTCAAAGATATTTCCCTCTGCTCTTGAACTGTAATCAAGAAAATTTCTTCTCTTTCTAATGGCCAGGAAATGGGAAAAGTAAGGTATTGAATTTAGAGAGATAGGAGTACGAGAAAGGGATTTTTTTTACTCTTTCCCAAGAAGAAGAGGCTCTCTGATATTTACTGTGTAATTAACTACTAGGGTATGAAATCGTTAAGGGAAAGCCCATCACTTCTTCGCTAAGATAGTCAGTGCCCTAAAACGCGTTTTTCAAACTGAAAATTAATACTTGCGTCGGGCGCTATAATGAAGACACTAAATTAAGCCTATATCAGGCTAAGTCGCTCTATAACTCAATGCTGGTTGGTGAATATCTGGTGTAATTTTTAATTAGTGCTATCTTGGTTTTGAGTTATGCCTTCCGACTGGCTCCCTTATCTAGCCAACCTTTTTTCCCCCCACTCCAACCTCCCTCTTCGCACCAGCAAAAAATGCCCCATCCAGTTAATGACAAAATCCATGTCCCCTCGCGCTCGTGCTTATTGGATATCTCTTTGGTAACCGCGTCTTTTTTCTTAAAACCGCCACTCTTTCGAAGGATGATAACCCTGTGACGATAACGTTGATTTATGCATAATTTCCGCATCGTTCACTTGTGAATGAATGAACGTATCGACGAGCCGTTCTTCTTGGGGATCACAGTCATTCTTATATACAGTGTAATTTAGACCTCCTCAAACCTTTTGAATTCACAGAGTCCATTTGGCTCATCGCCTGGCATCAAGCATCGTCTTAAAAACATACCAGATGCATTCATGTATAATTACGTCTTCGCGTAAGGACAGAAAACCGGAGTAGAATGCCTATAGTCAACTCATACATTTTGAGATGGGTATTCTCATTTCAGAATGTAAACGTTATGTGTATTATTAAACCACTTGTTATGCTTCTTGGATACCTGTTCCAACGGCCTCGAAGATTTTGTCTTCTGACGTGCTCTCTGTCCATTTTCCAACCAAGTCACCTTGATTGGAATGTACTCGTAGTAACCGTGTTATGTAGTACCTTTGGGGTCTAAATATAATTTTTCTAGTCTAAAGTCTAAAGGCTGGGCTTTTAAACGTGTTCAAACATCATTGGGGTGTTTCCATGGGTCAAAAACTAACCGTTTTCAGGCTTGGGTTTCTCTTATAAATTATTTTCAATGGAAAACCGATGTGAAATTTCCAACAGCGTCATTGCATACACAGGCCTTCATGTCGAATGTGTGGGAATCATGGGTATCGCCGATCTACCGATGAATGTCAACTTGGAAAGCAGTTGACTTTATAAAAGCGCTTGGTGACGAAAAGTTTTCACCTCTGACTCTGGGGCTCCCGGATTTCATTACCCGCCCTCTGTTGGCGGAGTATGAAATCCAAAGTTCCTGATTAACCTTTGTACGTAGTCTACCAGAGACGAGACCCACCGCGCAAGAGAGCTCAGGTAACATTTGAAGTTTGAAGGTGTCAGATAAGGTTGAGACGGTTGTCGAGAAAATTCAATCAATGCGAACCAAGAAACATGTAGAATGCTAATGAAGTTGTTATCAGGAAGAGAAGGCCTAAGAGAGGTGAGTAACGAGGGGTAAGGAGGGCGCCCTGAGGGACAGCGACGAGACACCGAATTAGGGATGATAGCTGGTTTCAGGGAAGACGCACATGTCGAACGCCCTTACAAATCACCTTCTTCCCCTCGACTCGTGCGTTTAGGAGTTTCCCTTGCTCAAGCTCGCCCTTTTCTTCCCTAAATTTCGAAAGCTACTACAATATTATTGTGTCAGCTGATGTGGATAAAATTGAGGACGATTTCTCTTGTGGACAATGAAAACCCTCCAGGTCCTTATTCTATTCACGGAGCAGAACTCTTCGATCGGATACGAGAAAAGAGGTGTTTTGCGGTCCCTTATTCGAAAGAATTCACGGTAAGTATCTCGACGCCTGTTCACTAGATAGAATATTCTTTTCTCCCAGAAAACGGCCTATAACCGATAGATGTGATATCCGTGAAATTACTCCTTAGAATTTGAAATTTCCCCCTCGTACGACAACTTCAGTTCGGCTTCCATTGAATTTCCATAGTTTTAGTTGACCTCTACGGAAGAGAAGCCCTTGCGTTAAATGAAACTATAAATGTAAGAGCTTTGTAATGTATGTAATAAATTGTAATAAATGTATGCACTTCGCTTCATCGAAGTATTCAAAAAAGAGTTCTTACGAAAGAAAGGGGATGGCGAGAGAAATAGGTTTGACCTTTCGTGGAGCTTCCTCTGGCAATGTTCCAAAAATACTCGTATAATGAAACTCATCTTTATCAGCCAATTCAAAGTTGAAATTATGAAACCATCGATTTTCCCATACTTAAGAGTTATAACTTTTATAAGCGCAGTAGAATGTATGATGCAGGCATTCGTGCTTTGGTTTTAGCTCCTCAAAATCTTTGAGGTTGGAACAATTTATCTCCATGAATAATTCGTTTGTATTAGCCGAGTCTAAGGGTCAACTAGTTGGGACTATTTTCTTAAAAATTTCCTATTTCCATCTCTTAAAGTCAATATCGTCACTAAAAGCCTAATTTACCTTCCCTGCCATTACACATTTCGGAACTGAATGATTATTTTCATAAAAGTATAGGGTATCTGGCTTAGATACTGAGTACCTTCAGCAGTTATTGGGGCGTAAATAGGGTCCAATATCTATTTCTTGAAAAAAATTAATTGAAAAAAAAAAGTGAGGGAAAAGACAGAATGTAATAGCGAGAGGAAAAGAGGCGGAAATTAAGTGGTATCAGATAGCCTAGGAGTAAAGAAACGAGTGTTAGATGGGTGGGGGAGGGGGTTTAAAATACCCTACCCACTCTTCACCCAGTGTTCGCATATTAATACCAGTTTTAATTTTATTAGAGAGCCTCCCACTTGCAAGAGCTGCCTTTAAATACATTTTTTACCCCCCAGGGCGAATGGGAGGGCGAAATGAGGAAATATCTCCTTCAAGACTTGTTTGTTGAAAAAATGGCCTTCCTTCGGACGGTGGAGGAGTGGGAAAGAGGAGAAACGAATGAAGAAGAACAGAAGAGGGGGTGAGAAGGCCAGAAATTAAAAACACTGAGGAACAGGTCTTGTATTTAGGATAAAATTTATCGCCTGAGGAAGGGAATGGCCCAACTCCCCCGCTGGAAGGGAAAATGAAAAGAAGGTAGGGAACCAAACAATCTCATGTTCCAATTGCTATCAAAAAACTTCACTTCAATATTGATAAAAAGCAACCTCGACTCTACGGCGTCATTTTTAATTAATATTTCCCTTACACAACTTAATTAATTTGTCATTGAGCCATTGTTCACAACAGTCCAGTATTGAAAAAGGTTAATTAGTCTGAATCAACAGTGATATCACAAATGCTGGCCTACTCTTCTTTTTAAAGGTGTAATTAGGATGATTTTTTTCCGGCAACCCTTTTTTCTCTTTGCTCTATAGATAATTGAATAATTAATTCCTTTTCATACTCAGCCAAATTATAATGGTTATTTGGGGGAATACTGTTTCGGCTCATTCGCCGTTGTCATAGGTGAGGAAAGTATTATCATCATTTTCTAGTATTGACATTGCGATATTACTAGGCCAAGACCTTTACAGGCATTATAAATCTATGCTTCTTCATTATCCAATTAATTCCCATTGAAATAATACGCGTAACACATACACCAGTTGATGAGGATCTTTTCACATAATGTTGATTTCTGTGCGGATAATTTCACCTTTTACGGTCATCATTCCGTAAGGATTATATCATCAAGAGGCAGCACCGAGTCGCTGTTTGACAGTATACCTGCCAAACCTCGTATGTTCTGATTACAAAATTTTACAGGAGACACAAAAAACGTCACCGAAACGGTATGAGATTTAAATAACCACATTCCATACATTTTTACCGTAAGTAGACACATAACAATAAGGTGGAGCACATATTAGAAGAATTTAAAAGTTTTGAAGCGAAATTCGCAATTTCCATTAATATTGTCATTATTAATAATTTGATCCTCTTGAGATCACAAAATGTCCTTTTTAAGCTCATTGTTTAGTTAACAGTAGGTGTTCACAAGCCATCTTTAACACGTTTATGTTATCTTAAAAACCTACTCGAAATGAAACGAAAGGAATCAACAACATAGGACAGTCCCGACATTGTACTGTTCAAAATATGAAGTAACCCCTTAGGAGGGTAGGAACTGACTTAGTACTCTTGAAAATTAATTCAGAATCTATATTTTTAAAAAACACCATTTAATGAGGTACGACCAATAGGCCGGTAAATAAGTACCAGCTAATAAAGTTGGTTGAACACTGTGGCATAAAGAAGGTTCCTTAATCAAATGCATTTTTCAATCAGAAAGGTTGCCATAAAAACTGTCAAATTTGGAATTAGAGATACAGCATCATTTCCCCTAGCGGGACATTTGAGCATTTATTTTTTTTTCGCATTCTTGTGAAGAAACGTGGTTTCTGGAACGAATCAACGGCGTCTATATTTTTTAGCATCACTGCCATCAGCACTAAGAATGCATGGTGAACAGCCTTTTTAGCAGAAAACCTGGGTGGATAGTAACACACCCACTAGAACTTATCCATTAGTAAATAGATCAGAGAGAGCTATAGTGTCATACAGTAGTATTTCAATCAAGTTCAATTCAAGTATTTCAATGGAAAGATCTGGCGCACTAGCAAAATGCCGGGACTTGCAAGGTTGGCCACCCTTCTGGAGGATTCTAGACTTACAGGTTATTACAAACGTACAGGGCGTTCGGTAGACTAGTTTAGACACCCTCCCTACCCCTTCTGACTTACCAAAAGCAGCTGCATTGCCGGAGCTGAAAACTTACCCGTTATTTTTTACATTACACCTCATATTGTACAATACTCATGTCAATAAATCTTTTCGTATTTCGTATTCGGTAGTCCAGTGGTATACACGAAGGATTGGGATGGTGATCCGAGTGACCAGAGTTCGAATCCTGGATAGAGCAACTTAATTGTCTATCTTGACCCCCATATTCGTCTTCTTCACTCAAGGTGGTGAGGCAATAAGTAGCCAAGAGCGAAATCGTCAGATCAACTTACGATCCTCTTTGGAGTACGGCTGACGACGTCCGCGACACCTGACACAGGTGGTAGGACGAAAATACAAGGTGAAAGTCCATGCTTACTTTATTTTACGTTATACAAACGTACACAGATAACCAATGACAAACTTTTACAGACGATCAGTAACCTTGTGCTCAGACCATAAACTGACAGTGCCTACCTGTTTTGGGGGGATTATGATAGACTCTGTGTTTCCTTGACCTTTCCAGCTTAGTCTCAAAACTTTCTTGTTCAAATAAGCATTCAGTTTATTCCGTAATTCCTCATATTTTTGACGCATTATCCTATTTTTGTTGTAGCCTGCTTGGGAAATAATAGTCGTTGCAATTTCTCTGATTTGGTCTTCATCGCCATCGTACACGAGAGGTGTTGAGTTCAGCAGCCCTTAACGATTGGCTTTTTGTCATGTTTTTGAAAACGGAATGCATTTTTAATATTTGGATCGGGTGGAGAACGTTAACCTCGGCTATAACGGCAAGAAATGGTGATTCATAAAAATAAAAAAGTTGAAAGTCATGCCCCGATAGGTGGAGCCGAATTTAAGAAACTAATGGGACCCTATAGGCTCCCTCCTTGCATTAAATATAAGGATCCGACGAAGTTTGTTAACTTTGGTACTAGCTTGTTCATTGGGATTAATAATCATAAAAGATATACATCAGGGGTCGGAATTAGAAAAGAGAACTGCTTCTTTATTTTTTCATACCTCCATTCCACCCCATATAGGCGACACCCATTTGTATTAATGTATCTTATCAATGGCTCCCAAGTTTATCATTTTACTTGACTCTCTTTGCCTCGAACTGGCAACCTACTCTCGCCTCTTCTGCCCCTTGTAGAACGCCCTTCTTCGCCGTTCTTCCGTCTGCCGTCCTCCCCACTTTTCCCTTGATTTCATATGCAGAGTGCAGTTTACTTACTAATTGCTAATAATGGGCATGGATAAGCCGCATCAGCTCCGTCGCCATTTTCCTTTACTTTCCTCAACCCTTTTCCTGTACAATCTTTACTTGATTACTCCGTCTATCCCCCCTTATACAGAAGTGTCTCCCGTTGGAAATGAGCCGTGGGTATTGGTAGAAGGATTTTATACATCATCTCTAACCAGAATAGCTGCGTAGGGTTCAACAAAACCCTCACGGAGTCGATAATTTAAATGTTTGATTTAAAAAATATTCCATCCAGTGATACTAAACGCAAGGAGAAATTGGCTTTGTGACGGCTTTTGATATTATCTTAATTATTCATGAGTTCACATCTATGACGATAATTTTGTAGAAATATTCAAACACTTTATGGTTCACCCACAAGATTTTCCTTTGTTGTCACTCAGTGATCGTGGATAGTCATGGATTGTGGATAATTCGGATATAAATGCATGACTCTCACTACATCGAGTGTGCGCTGAACGCTACTTCTCAATGGATTCGCTCTGACTCTAGCTTCACTCAGAGTTGTGAAAAAGACTTCTAGTTCAACGCTACATCGAAATGAAGCGATGATCTTAAGGGGAAATGGAAATAGAAGAGACTCAGCAGAAACTTCAAGAAGCACAATGCGCTTCCGCAAGCGGCAATATCCATGCCCTATAGAACGCGATGAGGCAAGGGAGCCCCCATTCGCGCATTCAACTCTAATTTGATTCCATTTCTGAAGGAAATATATACGTGATTGATCATTATAACTTGACGTTCTGGGGCGGTTGGGAGAGGAAACGATGTATCTTCAGTAAGAAGAGGGCACCCGAGCTCCAGTGGTAACCTAATCAAACTTGTGAATGATCAATGTGTAGCCTCGTCGTATTGAAACCTAACATTACGGCCTGATGCGCTATTGTGGTTGACTCGTTGGTTTGGTAGTTCAAATAACTAAGTTGCCGTGATAAGTATCTATTGAACTTCCCCTATACTCGCCCTCTCCTCCGTTCTAAACAGATGTCTTTGAAACAATAAGAGAAGGAGTCTAAAGAGAAACGATCTTGTGATAACGCTCTGGCAATGATGGCATCTAGAATCTGGGATGGTTTTATTAAACAGCTCAAAATACCGATTTCAAGATATGCCTGTGTCTCGTTATTTTGTTGTACACACATTTACGGGGTTCATTGTCCATTCCAATCGGATTTTTTTTCCGCTGGTCTCGGTGATCATGTTCTTATTTAATTATTGATTTCGTTGAAGCCAGAAAAATTTGTAATTAGTTGTAGGATTCATGAAGATGTAAACGATAAAAAAGAAAAACTTTCATGCCAGGCTTATACTTGCTCACGGATACTACCCGATCGAACAAAATCAACAATGCAAATTATATCATAGTCAATAGGAACGCTGATAATTAACCACTAATTCTGAAAATGTGTCTTTCTGGAACGGGGAAGCGCATACTTCTCCAGCGCAAGTTGAATTACGTCTAATAATTTTCAAGATACCCCTCTCAAAACATGAAGGGCGTCGAGCAGTATGCGACAATTGAGATCCATCTCAATAGAATTAAATCCAAAATTTATTGGAAAAATTAACACCGGCCAACGAAAATCTCGAAGCATTTTCATCCATTAGTTTATGTGACGGACCTCAAATTTTCTGGACTTGTATTTCTTCTTTGAGTTTAAACGGGACCGAGTGGTGGGAGGGGGGGGGGGTAAAAAGGTCGACAAAGTCTTCTCTTTTCCTTCATGTATTTCGACGTTTCACTGGTTCCTATGCCACCCATCATCAGGAAAAGCCATCTTCGTATCTTTCTAAAGATGCTCACTGAAGAGCCAGCGGATAGGCCCGGACGGCGAATATCTACGGCTGAAACAACAACTCAACGTTGCCGTTTTTCCTCTACTTATTATCCCCCTCCCACCATTATTACTACTACTCATATAAATTACTCATTGGCTGTCTATAAAATGAAAGGATGCGTTTCATAAACGAAATATCGCGTAAATTTCACGTTGGAACAATCCGGAGCCATGGATGACAACAATTCAAACATGAAATGTGGTCAATCTTAAGTGTTTTCCGACTCTTAGCATTTGCATAAAAAATGTTTAATAATCACTTCGCATTTCACGACGGGAAAGTATTTTTACGCTCTTGCGAAGCGGTAAAAAGAAACCTGATTTGTATTTGAAAAAGGTAATTACAGGAATAATTCATTGATGTATTCATTCAGTTATTCATTTATTTATTCAGGCACATAAAAAGTCGGTGGTCGAAGGGAAAATGGAAAGCTCGCCGTAATAATAAGATTGACTGCTTTCCATTCCTCCCAATATTCGTCGTTCATATTTTGAAGTTAATTTATCCTTTTCTTTGGGATTGCAAATTACCTCAAACTTGTACGCAACCACTTCTTCTCCTGCCCGAACATTTGCATTGTTGATTTCCATTAGCAATTCCCAGTTCTTTCCCACCCCCCGTGCTCGGTCGTGTTCATAATAACCGTTCGGCTTTACTTTCCCTATATTATCAAGTGAGGATGAAGGAGATGCCTCCTTATCTCCGAGAAGTCCCTTTGGGAATTCATTCCCTTTCGCGTTTCTCTCCTCCTATTGCCGCAAAAACTAATCTCTGAAGCCACTTCGGGCGTTGTTCGTTCTCAAAATCTCACTCTGGGTTTTTTTTTTTTTTGTACTTTGTTGCAAATAAATTGAATTACTTTCGTATTTCGTACGGAACATGATACGTTAAAGGCCCTGTGTACTTCGATCAATTATTCACTTTTGGTATAAATGAAGACGGATGTCATCTAAATATTGTACATAGACAAGCTCGCGTCTATTCCATTCAGTGTAGGTCAATGCATGTTTACATGGGGCATGATGATAGGGAGGGAGGATGGAGAATGAGGATCAGTACTCATGAACAGCTAAGAATCTGAAAACGTTATATTTTCTGAATTGAGTCTCTTTTTGCTCAATATGTCACACGTTAATACATCCCTTAAACTAAATTATGTCGTTTAGCTCATATCATGCTGATGAGTTATATCTATACTGATAACTTTTTTCATCATAACGACTAACGAGTTCCATTTACCTCAGACCCAGTTTAATCTTCATCACTCATCAAAGAACCCTATTCTTTAGATACAAGGTTGAGCCTAGCACTATAGTACACAAAAGATATTTTTCGGGTGCTAAGTCGTCATTATCGTCTTCTATTCATGAATACCCGATAAGTGACACTTCCAGAGCACTCATAAGCATATTTCTGCATTTTTCCAAAAGAAATTAATTTGACAATTTATTTGATATGATTTCTTTTTCAAGCTACACCTAACAATAAAGGGTTAAGTTACTGCCTATTTTAAATCACTGAGTTTTCGGGCGAAGGTGCTGGATCTCGGGCAGTTGATACCAGTTCGGGTGCGTTTCTCTTTGATACCATTGGTAGTAGCTCCTTAAGAGGAAGCCAGCCTGGGACTCTCAGATTTGGTAAGGAGATTTGGGTTGATAAATTATTTAAGATTACCCAAAATTATCCGCCTCACTCCGGTTGTCATGGAACTCTCTCGATCATGTTTCTCACCTATTGGTTTGCTGAAGTCGTTCATCAGCAATGTTTTGTGTCGTGGATACGCCCTACTTTGAAGCTTTGATTTAGCGCCTCGCCACCTACCTTTTCAGCCAGTGTAATGCGGTGTTCCGGCGAAATGGGTGTCCTTTGCGAGTGAAGTTGACGTAGGTATCAAGTTCAGAAATGCGAGCGAGAGTGAACGTTGAATGAAGAAGTATCCCCGGAGTGCGACGCTCCGAGGAGACAGAGTGTTGCCCCTTACTTAAGGTCCCTCGGTATAAAACAAGGTGTGAAATCTCCGGTTAATTGTGATTTGTCTTCCCCGCTCTTCGCGGGCTAACTTGTGTTTTAACTTGAAGTAGATTTTGTCATTCGTCCACATTAGACATCCGCCATAAAGCCGCCGAGTGACAAGGCGCTGCTCGCTCCCCCTAGAAATACCACACTAATAACGTTTTATTAGGTTCAAAAAGTTTGGCTGTTTAATATGAGTTGGGTTGTTGAGGCCGACCATTTAGCTCGGAATCTTCTCCTTAGTAAGTTATATTTATAAGGCAACCGCAGTTGTGTAGGTTTCATCACTCCTAAGTTCTAATTGGCAAGAGCTTGGCATTACTTTACAATATCCTTTAGGGGCCCCAGGAGAAATCTATTTCCCACCTTAACTCTACATGCTATGCCGCATTACTCACAGCTAACTAGCCCATACCTTCCGTATCAAGGGTTAATCCTTACTTATCTTGGTAAACGCTTAATAAATCATCGCGATCCGCCTTGCGGCGTTCGATCATTAGGTAATTTTTTTATTTTATTTTATTTTATTTTTTTGCTTACACTGAATACAAGTTGTTTTTACGTTTGGAATTCCTCGTTGTATACAAAATTTGCTTCTGCTCCAATACAATCGCTACGAGAGGAATGAAACGCGTTTCCAAGAACGAATCGGCTGATTCAAGATAAAGGGCATTTCATGAGAGAAAAGCCATTTCTTGGCCTATTCCTACGCTTTTCGAAATTTCCGTGTTTCGTAATCTTCAATCGTATGAGAATGATAAGAATTTGGTTAAAAAATGTTTTTGAAAAGTACATTAAGACCATTTGTGGGGCGGATCAATCAACCGATCATGTCTTTTCCAATTTTGCACGTACTTACCTTATAATCTAGGCGGACGATCATGTTGAATGTACGAAGGCCTGAAAATTCAATCACTAATCACTTCACGAAAACAGTTTTCAAAAGGATCGAAGCCAGCGATTGAGATTGAAGATGAAAGAACTAGGATGAAATTCAAAACAACCACCAACCGCTCTACAACAATAAGAATGACTGAACCTCCCTGGGTCGATTAAGTGGGGTGAGTTGAGGAACTTAGAAGAGCTGCTCTCATCGTCTTGAGCAATTATAACAGTATTTAGTTAATATAGGCTAATTTATTTGACTTTTAACAACATCATCTCGCCGTTTAATGGATGGCCATCACCTGCCAGTTCATTCTCGCGCCGCGTGCAACTAATGCTCCCAACTTTCCATGCACTCACTTCTACCAACTTATATTGCAGTATTTTATTCTCAGGATGTTTTCCCTTCATGCTGACTTGTTCTATAGGTAATTATCGCCAGGTTCATCCCCGTTCTTGTGATTCATGGTCGCTGCAAGGGTCTCCCAGAGATTTACACTGAGATAAATAAAGGGGACACCAGAAAGCGTGGAGACGACGAAGGGATGTGAATAATTCAATGGTGTACGTTACATACGTGGTCTTGAAAACTGGTCTTCTTGGAAAAGAAGAAAAAGTGTACATTAAACAAAATGAGTGTGTGTTCTTCAAACGTCATCGCACGTCGGTGAATGCCCCATGATCGCCTATAAAAAGCTGTCACGTAAAATTCGCCCGAGGGTTTTTGAGACGAAACTTCAAAGAACGTCAACCAGTTTAAGTTTGAGAAGGAAAAATGGAGCACCGGAGAAAAATTGGAGAGCTTGACTTCCAGGAATGAAGCCAGGGTAAGTAATAACAGAGGAGTGCCCCTTTTCCTTTGTCAGGGGATAATGTTTCAGAAAAGAAAGTGAGAGACGCAAAAGCGATATTGTTAGAGCAACGCAAGCGACATTGTGAAACGTGGATTTTCACATCTGATGAAGAATTTCAATTGACGTTAGAAATGAACGGGGAGATTTCAAGCCGAGTGAGAGTGCTTTTTCCGGAAGTGGATATTCATCTAAACGCCATTGTTCTAACAAGATGACGATTGACGTTGGAGGATTCAATCAGACCTTGTTTCAATTAAATTTGCGAAGCAGGGATTTCGAAACAATCAGTAGTAACCATGAAATCGTTGGTGACACTTCCTTACGAGGGTCATATTTAGGCTTATTGGAGGATTGTCTAAACAACAACCATCCATCCAAAAATTTTCAAATTTTTCCGCAATAATATATAATTTTTGGCTGACCTTGCTTTTCGTTGAAATCGTGTCTTGTTAATTATCATAAAGTATGAAAGAATACCGAGAGGTGACACAAAAATCTATGCAGACGATTTGGCAATTGTTGTGAGGGGCAAACCTAACTCAACTGTGTCTACAAGGATACAACATCGGACAT
Source organism: Cyrtorhinus lividipennis (assembly GCA_019603395.1). Taxonomy (NCBI): domain Eukaryota; kingdom Metazoa; phylum Arthropoda; class Insecta; order Hemiptera; family Miridae; genus Cyrtorhinus; species Cyrtorhinus lividipennis. Next base: position 17,197,657 of record CM034007.1, on the reverse strand, counting down.
TACACAACGATGGTGTGAGAAAGAGGGCACCTAAATCTAGCTAAAGCCCCTGTAGTCTCAATCACACGTAGAAGGAAAGCAGATTGCCCCTCCCCAGTTCTAGGGGAAAAGGTTTACCCACTCTAAAGAGGTAACATACCTACGGGGTAGTGCTTGACAACGAACTTGTGGGTCTCACACGTCTCATATGTGCTAAATTGTTGTGCGTCAGAATCGCTATACATACTTTTGGACAGCCAGGCACCTTTAAGGCTACTTCAGCTTTTAATAATTCACCTCAACGCTAGCCTGGGAATGTCTCCAATACCTAAAGGGGCTTTCAGAGAGGTACTCGGTGATGCTTCTCTGAATAAGAGGCCACCAGGCTCCTCTAGGAGGGTTTGGTGTCCACTGACATTGCTCCTGAACGCTGGATTGAAAGCTCCATGTGCTACACGAACTGGCGAGTCAAATCATGGGAGCGCTCTCAACTGTCCGCATACTGGCAGAGGCAACCTGGCCTTATGCAGTCCAATCTCCTCATCTCACTGAATACAGAAAGGATGAAGACCTTCACTATCTAATCACTATATTACCAAGGAATTTATTAGTTTTATACGTTTGATTTTGTGAGCGTGGGTCACAGCTTGATAGTTCTGAGCCGATTAAATTCGTTTTATATGATAGCCATTGCCTCGTTTGCTTCGTTATTTTTATGACAATCGTCTGGATATCTCAACAAGACGCCATTGGTGTTAACATGTACTTTCATTTCTCAGTTCAGTTAACTTCTTTTCTTCTGTGCCTCTTTTTCAAAGGCATTCTTTCTTTTTTCATCGCCGTTTTCGTCCCCTCCGAAAAGACATTAGAGGCTGTCGTTGTGGATTCGTTCTCACTCCCCTGGCGATCGATCTAAACAGCGCCAGTAATGACAATAAAACCAAGGAATACAACTTTTTTTCCTTGTTCACAAGTAGTCCCCCCTCTTTTCATCCTCACTCGCCAAAAACTGATTCGAGCCCTCCCTTCAGTCTCATAAACGCGAGTTAGATTAAAAAATTTCGTCGTGGCAATAACCGTATTCGGGGCCGGTCGTTTTTATTGCTGATTAAGACCGAGTACATAACGCGGTATCCCGACCCAAGCAGCCTTTTTTCTTCGGGAATTTACTAAAGCGTTGATAATAATATAATACATTGAGGGGTTTCCACAATATTACGGGTGAGATTGCGTTTGGGGGCGATCACAACTCTGATGAGCAAGTATTTCAAGACGGAGACACCATGGTAGGCTCAATCAAATGTATAATTATTCCGAGGGGTTCGGAGTCTTTCATTTGGTTGAATTACATAACTGTGAACAGCCTGAGATTGATGAATCCATATTGGTGAGACGCTCTCTTCAACCCCCCATGAAAAATTATTTTTTCCTTCTGTTAACTTGTTAAGAAGAAACGAAATTAGGCCACCGGCAGAACGCAACTTTTGTGACTTCGAATTCAACTTCTTACCAACATTTATTGTTATATATATTTACCTATCATTCATTCAATATTATTCCATGAGTTATGTAGTGAAGAAAAATGATATCGTTGAGTGTATTCCATATGTGTACCCATTCATGAGTTTTTCTTTTTTTCTTTTTCTTATTACTTTATTGTTGTGGGTGTCGAGCTGAATTGAGTCAATTTATGTGATTATTGAAACCAAAAGTGAATCGTTGAACCAGTTCTCGAGCGGATTTGCGTACTAGGATATTTCAAGAGGCACTCGGTATAACTTTAATAACTAAAAGATACTTCAAGGTGTCATAGTGGCTGATGAATATCTGACAACATCCTGCCCATCATATCTCCGAAAGAAAGTTCTTCTCTCGTCTAGTTCGACAGATACTTTTCAGATGCTCGATGAAAGGGGGTTCACAAAGAGCGCACCTTATATCCATAATCAATTAACAACCTGAGGGGAGGAAATGCGATTAAAGGTCTTGATACGAAATTTCAATTGTGACCTTTGAATGTTAAACGAGTTAATGAGAACCGAAAGGAGGGATAAAGAAGACGCCTGGAGGGATTTTACTGCTTGGAGGAGAAGTTGAATGGAGGTGAGAGAAGGTGAATAAAAGTGAGCCTTCAAACGGACCTCCCTTAGCTCCACGTAGCTTTTACTACTTCCCTCGAAAGTTTGTCTAAAAAGTCCATTCTTTCCTTGATCCCCTCCCTCAACATTCCCTCCGTTCCTCGTGTTCCCGTCTTTACTTGCCATCACAAAGTGCAATAACATACACAAGTCAAGACGCTGTGACACGTCCTTCGCTCGGAAGTCAACTCCTCAATTTACTAGTTCCAGCAAACGTGATCTTCTTTCTTCTTGGTCTTTCCCTTTTCCCCAACTTCGCTATTCTGATCGCCTCTCTCGCACGGAGGCTCTTATTTTGGCCCGTTTCGTTGTCATCTTCGCTTGAGGTTGTTACTCCGAGCTCCAACATATTGAGCAGCAACGCTATCTTGGAATAAGAGGTGAAACAAGCCGGTGCTTTATATGAAATAAAAAACTAACATCGTTGCTGTCAGGAAAAACAAACTTGAGAGCTTCATTTATGGCAAAATATTCTAGTAGTGATGCTAAAAACTCTCCGGAGATTAGTACGGTTTCATAACTGCTAGGAGTTTCTACATTGCATTGAGATCGATCATGAATTTGTTACTGTTTAATACACAATTTTTTTTTTCAATTTAAAAACGCGAAACATCAAAACAATGAAATAAAATATGTGAGGAAGTAAGTAAACAAATACTTTGATCATGGCTCCCTCACCACCTTGGTACTATTAATTAAGTAACAATGCTGCCTTACTTCGGTTATCAACCGGATGATTCACCATCGTATTAAATCCGTAGTCTTATTATGTTGTTCAACTAAATATGGGTGATGATGACCACTAAGTTTTCAAGTATGAGCACAACGTAAACATATTCACGGCACCAGATGGAGAATAGGCGTATACTCAGTAAACAATAAACATAATATAACACATAAGTTGCTTAGATCTTTAGGTGAATATCTTCTGTTTTAGATGATATGTAGAAAAAAAGGTTGTATAAGTTGCTATTAGTTTCGGTGATAATGAATCCACCGCGATAAGTCTGGGCTGACAATTGGGAAAGTCAATGAAGTCAGTAAAAGAATGATTTGAGAAAGTCCCGTATGACGAAGGAGATTCAAGTTTATCGCGAATCTTGTAGGGTAATACCTCCACGAGAAGGTTATTGGTTGATTAAATATCCAATAGCTTTTGGACTTTAGGGGGTTAGATTAGCGAAGGAGTTGGGAGGTTGATAGTTAGTTATTAACGATGTCACCTTAGGCGACCTCATCTTATTATCTAGACTTGATTACTGGTCCGCCCGACCAATCAGACCCTCCACTCCTCTTGCGATCCCTCTACACGCCTTCGCATATCCTTCCAACATCTCAATTATTATTATTATGGCTAATGCGCCTGGGGTCATCCGTCACCCAGAAATGAGAACGATTTAGGGGGCTCCCATCAAGACGGAGTCTCTTAATCGATGCTGCCTGAACGCAATTCACAAGGGTTCAATCGGGCCTCAAGTACGTTCACCATCAACAAAATTGATCTGCTGCAAATAATTACTCCATGGTTTATTGTTCATGTTGGATCTCGCTCGTGTGGAAAGACACTTTAGCGTACTGAAATCCCAAATGTCTCTGAGACAGAATCTTCTCAAAAGCACAAGTTTTCTACAAAATGCTCTCAATTGCCTGGTTTCAATCTTCAAAATATTCAACTCTACTCAACTAAAAACCTCTGATTACCTATTTTCCTTTCCTTTTTCTTTTACTTAATTCATTATTTTTTACTTAATTCATTCTCAATTTCATTGGTTTTTTTACCGACTTCATTTTGATTTTTGAGCTAAGGGGCAAGTTGACTTGCCTAGGTCACCTGTGAATATCTTTATGCTCTTGTATAAGAATATAATAGAATTCCCAGAGTGTTAACAGTTCCTAATCATCTCTTTTCCCGATAGGGCAGCCCAGGTGAACTCTACAGCGCTTGACAAGTCCATGATACTGGCTACTTGCGTCGGAATTTTTGGTTTATAAATAATGTTTTATGGATAATATGGTAACACGGTGGAAAATGAATGTAGGACTATTCAGTAGGAGACTACATATTGAGGGGGAATTAAATAACGGAAATTTCTCCCTTTCGAAAGTTTGACATGCCATATCAGTAAAGATGAGGGGATAGTAGTACGTCGATACACAACAAAATTCAATTATTTGACTTTTCATTTCCGAATTGAACTTTATGAAAATCAAAGTGCTTCTCCCCATCAAATTTCACTCGACGCTACATCCTGAGGAAAAAAAGGCGTTATGATTGATGATCCGAACACTTTCCGTTCCGAACGGAAAACGCAATTACTAACTTTGAAAAAGCTTTTTAGGGACAAAAAGAAATTCTTTTCGTCCCGTAAGCGATAGCATCGCTGCGCATTGTACCAATGACCATCATGGAATCGTTATATGTCAAAACTTTCTTTCCCTCCTTTGCAGTTAATAAAAGTTACGATTCTTTTCGGTCGGATCATCCAATGCGGAGCATATTGCTCCGCTTAATATCTCTTAAATATGATTATCATTAGGAAGGAACACATTGGAAAAGTTATCGCCCTCCTTTCAGTCATAAAAAAATATAAAAGCCTCCCGAAAAAGTTTTAATTTGGGAAGGCTCCCGCTTTCTCCCACCACCTTGAAGATGGGAATAAAAATCTATGGGGTAAGTTATTCCTTTGGGAATGGATTAGAAGCCGGAAGGGGGTAACTTCTTCGGCGAGTTAATTAGTAAATGTACTTAGGGGCGCCTTTATGACTATTTGTAACCGTTCAATTACGGGATTAAGGGAAGAGTGTGGAGTGTAAGGGTTGCCACCTCTCGAATCCCCTCTTTTGAGCAGGGAGTGTGATTTTCAAGCGTTGCAGAAGTTCAAAAACTTGTGAAGAATTTTTTGCTTGTAAAAGAAAACAATGCTAGGCGTAAAAGATTTGGTGTAAGTCGCCCGTCAGGTTGACGAAAATTCTAATAAATCTTCTTTAAGAGTTCTTAACTTGAAACCAGATGAGAATTTGAGAAAATAACAATGGTCTCATGCGCCTAATTCCGTGATCTGGTGACGTCATGCTGAAGATAGCTGCTTCACTAAGAAGATAGCCGCTAAGCTTACTAGAATCATAAACTTTTTGCGCTAAATGGAATTAAATGAGGACTCATCATGTCTCCCGCCCATTCGACTTCTCCGTCCATTATTTTTGACTCAATTTGGATTCAGTTTATTTGCGTGAAAGTGAAGCACTCCCGATGATACTGCGGAAACTTCCGCCTTCACCCTCATTTTCTTTTGATCATCGTATTCATTAGAAACAGGTATGAAAACCAAGAAGAAATTGACGTGTCTCACCAACTTCTGTATATTTGTCTTATTCCCTTTTGTAGTGACTACAACGCCAGGTGAATTTACCCCCTCCCTACTCTGAATTTCAATTTACGTTGTACGGAAACTCACGAACCCCCTACGTACAAACGTGGTAGATTGTGACAAAGTGCGTAAGAGTACGTTGCGAATACAAGAGAAACGGAGAGCAGGCGCAAGAAATAAGTTATGGGAACACGAATCTTCTCGAAGCTCGCCCTGTGAAGCATATCATGGAAAGAGGAGAAGCTGGTCTTTCCCAACAATCGGAGACCCCGCTAGTCTAATATAATCAACCCCTCACACGACTCTTCCATTACTTTTTTCGCCTGTGCATTAAAAAGAAGCCTAATTACTCCTGAACACTGCCTGGGATAAATAAATCTTAAAATTAACTTAACAGTTCTAATTGTACCTTTCGGGGACCCTTTAATATAAACGCAATTGAGATATACTGCACTCGCTAAACTCGCTCATAAATTAAGGACCACGCACCGGCGCCAACAATTAAAACAAATGACATTTCTTAATTACTTATTATGACGCCACTAATGGTGGGACTAACTGACGTCTCTTCTTCTAGCCGCTACCTCCGCGTTTTCCCTACCAATCGCCATCACTTTCTTCCTTGCTTCTAACCTCTTCTGAAAATCGTTATACCAAGAAGAATGAAGGCCGTGGCAGTCATAATTATTACAATCCGGTGTAAACCATGTTTGCCACGTTGGCTTGGAATAGGTGGAGATGTCTGATTTCTCGCTATCGGATCAAAATTTCTTTCTATTTTAACCTTTGAATTATTCGATGTGACTCAAGAGATAGATTTATATTAAGCAAGAATGATATGATAGCCCTACTCAATAAAAGTAACCCTCATTTATAATGTGGGCCCTTTAATAGAAAAACGTCTGTAAAAAAAAAAAAAAAAAAAAAAAACACAAACGACCTAGTTTTTGCACTGTTCTGGAAGAATTCATGAGACAGAAAAGTGGTCGAGTCAAAGAGGGGGGGGGGGGGGGGCAACTAAAAACTTTCGGGCTTATAGTTTAAAAATGTTGTTTGGCCATCTTCGGACACGTCTTCTGATGTGCTGGCCACTGCTACTGAAAAGAGCCCCCACCAGGCCTCCTCAGATTGGGATTTGAAAATGACTGGTCGGACGTTTTTATAAGCCGCAGTTCCCTTGTTTACAGAATTTTTAGCTTGTTTGTAGAAACACCAAACCTAGAACGCAGTATACCCGGGTAGGTGAATGACGACACCAGCCCCTACTCCTCTTGGTTGAACTCACTACGAGTCCATCCACCGCGAAGGCGCGATTCATGTTACAAGGGGCAGCAACCAGCACCAGGTCGTCCACATGAAACAACGAGATCAGCAAAGATGAACCATCAACGCTGGCTGCTTCAACCCCTCGTAAAGCCAAAAATGCATCAAAATCAGAGATTATGAGAATGGGAGATAGAATGTCACCTTGTTGAATCCCAGAAGTGATGTAATATGGTTTAGTTGACTCATGGCCCAGCCTAACAGACTGCTCACACCAGATCTCTACTACATTGATGAATCGAGCACTCACCCCCATTGAGCTCAATTTGCTTCACAAGAGGTCATGGGAAACACTGTCAAAAGCATTTACACACATTAAGGACCTAGATAGTCCTGAAAATTAAATTTCTAAACTTGAAGTTTTGAATTCCATGTACCTGGGGATGGGATCAAGCATCTAACTGATTCAGATTATGAAATGGGTGTATGCAACGTTGATTTCTCAAAATTTATCAGGTTTGCGACACGGGCCATCACCTCCCATATCATTTTTGGGGACCAACGTGCGTGACAGCTGTCCAGATAGGAACATTTTTTTTTTTTTTTTGGCGATGAAAAATCTGGTATTACATGAGGTGCCAGAATATCAGAATTGGCTGTATAAACGTAAAATAAAGCTTCGAAGAATGCTCATATTGCTGAATTACTTATCGTACTTTTAAAAAAACCCTTAAGAATCTGAAGAGTTTTCTAAGTTCGATGCAGTGAATGAAGAAAGCAGTCTAGGTGGGGGATAGATTCAGCGATTAAGGATAAGGAACAAGCTCCGAAGATCTGACAAGAATATCTAATGAACTCCACTAACGACTTGTTGAGGATTAGAGACCATGTGAACATTCAGCTTTAATATGACTTGTAATATTTGGTGGAGAAGGAAAGCTGCCTGGCTAACATTCTAATGGCATATTAACCGGGGAAACATCTAATCCGAACTAATCCACAGTTTATCGGGCAGGCCCCGGCCCCACATTTAAATGTTCAATGTATTGTTTCAAACCAGTTAATGACAATCGTATCTTTTTACACCCTTCGTCAACAACTTAGTCGTTTCAGCTTCAACGGGGCCATTTTGTGATGTTTCCATAGTAACTGCTCTACTCCCAGTAAGTAACTGTGAATGAAATGCCGTCTGCGCCTTCTTGAAAAATCTTTTTGTGGGGATTTTTATACTTAGGGTAGCCATAAATTTGAAAAGGGAGGTTGTTACATGCAAAAGATATTTCATGAATACATGCTTTTTACCCTTTTTTGAATTCCCATTCTTATCATCCTCCAATGCATTTGCCGTGGTTTTGGCACCGCAGGATTAAACCGCGAGCGAGTTTACCAGGCTACTACATAAACATCGAGCGGATTCCATCCTGGAGACGCATACTAGTTTCTAGATGCCATGATTTGGGGGAAACAATGATTTAAGTCCTGTCATTTGGCGCACCAAGAAACGTTTGATGGCATGATTTTAAACTGACGTCCTGGTGCGATAACTCAAATGTATCAGATTGTCTGTGCGTGTCTATGTATCCAGATTCAACCCTTCCAAATTTTACATTTGTGAGTCAAATAGTCAGTCGTCCGTTCTAATACTAGCGGAAATCTGATAGAGTCGCTGAGTGAGGAGAGATGCGGTTTGGAGAAAGTTCCCACACGGTTTTTGGCTAAAAGCCATCCGGAATGAGTGATATTGATTATCATGGGTATACCGAGTCATTGGGAATGATAAACGGGGCTTTCCCGAAGTTAAGAGCTCCCGAATGAGAGTTTGCGAGGACCCGCAGATAGAGAGGAGAGGAAGGAGGGGCTCATTGCCGCATGGTAAATGTATTACCATGTAGAATTCGAAGGGCAGGCTGACTTTAATAAAGGACGATTTGCCTCTGAGAATGATGATGACCTCGTATTTGTCAAAGGAATTGCGACCCCAATCCAAATTCCGCGCATCATGAGCTCGTTATCCACCCAACTGATATATTGCATGCGTTTTCTCCCCCCCTTCCACCCCTCTTTCCATCACCAGCCTTCTTCTTCGCCCTTTCTCTCGTCCGCACCACACTATTCGCACTCCATCATGTCACACTTTTCGCCACCCGCTTCGTCACTGATCTTCATGTCTTTTTGAAACATCATACGTTCATTTTAACCAACTTCCATGAATATAATCCTGGAAGATTTATCAGGCCATCTCCAAAAGCTACATTGGATGACTGGGGGATAAATAAGTTGAGTAGGCTGCCGCTGAGTAAGTAATGTACTTGTTACACTATTTTGAAGAGATGTGTGCAGTCCGAGTTATTCTTGATTACCTCGGGATTTGAATAGACAATCGCACTTTTTTCCCTTAGGTTTATAAATCTGAATATGCAAATCTAATTGTAAATGAAACTATTCCATGCCTCCCACAGATAATGGGGTTAACTTGAATGGGTGAGATTCTTACTCATTTCATTTTCCCATGTTGCAAATGACGTCGGGAAAGACATCCGACTAGACGGCGAAACGAAAAGGTACTCACCGTAAGTCAGGGAGGGATATGTTTTCTTTTTTCTAACGAGGGTTGTTGGCTAAGGGTTGGGTTTGGAGGGGCTGAGGATTTACAATACAAGACTGTCCCAAAAGCTATTAGGAAACTCGGAGATGTGTAAAATAGGCTACGCTTGGGCGGCAAGCTTGACCCAAACCAACCCGGGTTTCCTTGGTTTATTACGATGTTCCCCTTTTCACCCATTACACCTTAGCTTTTCCTAACGGCTCCCACTCGTGCACTCTCGAATCCTCGAGGTTTCTACTTCCTTCTCCGGTAACCGCAAAAATCAACCAGTTCCACCGTACAATGGTTCCCCTTCACTGACCAGACCGAACTCCTACACCAGGGACCTTCGCTACAGAAGAGGTTCTTCAGAATGAAGGAAGTTCAACACGTACGAGTACTTTACCTTGTATCATACATTTCGCCTTACGAAGATTGAAGAGCTAGTTGAAAGAAAATGTATACTCGTATGTACCTATTTATTTTTATTTTTTTATTTTGGAGAAACCAAAGCAATTATTTGATTTAGTTTTTGTACGACTTTATACTCCGTACTTATCTTGATGTTCACATCAAAAAAAGCAAAATGTCCGTCCGCCATTGCCGTCAAGCAGTTCTTGGTAGTAGAATCTACTTTAATATCTTAATTTAATATCCAGAATGGGGAGGGGGGAGGGATGTTTTCCTGAATACAATGGGACGGGCCCCAGAACAATTGGCGACTACTAGACGAGGTTATGGTCATAATGGGTATACCTATTCCAAGTCTACCTATTTCAAATGGTTTCAAAAGGATTTTAAAAAATCTAGGGCCGCTTGCCAGCAGCTGCTAGGTTGCTCAATCTTATAATAGTCGGCGTAAGAAACAGAATGTAACAAATGTTGCTCCCTCGTGATCAAAAAAGAATCTTTACGAAATAAATAAACTTTGGCCGCTTGCTAAAAATGTTGGTCCACACGAAGTCACGTGGCAGTTACATGATAATCGCCAACGTTGAACTCAAGTATTGCCAAGTAATGTTTCAAAACTGCAGAATCCTTTACTATCTCTTATATTTTTCTAGTTGATGGTTAGTTGAAAATGTTTTCTCCAAAATCACACTGCTGCCAAGTGATTGCACGTTTTGGCTCACGTTTGTTTCAGGTGGAGGAAATCAATGTTCATGATACACTCCTCTGAGAAGTACAAGGGAGCACTTTTGATAGGTTATTTCTTGAATAATCGGGATTTGTGGGTACTTAGACATGTGAGGTACCATTATCCACTAAATGTCTAACGCTGAATCGATTGGAATGAGTCCTGGACACTTCATACTTACCGTTTTCCCCATTTTCCCCATGCTCCTGGTCCAAGGAATATCCAACCGATTGGAATGAATTTGCAGCATTTTTGATCTAGACATAACGAAACGAGTACTGTCAAATATTGGGACCAAGCAGATAGTTTGACCTCCATTAACTTCGGCATTATGTTGGTTATTCAGGGAAGTACCAACCAAAACATGTCAAAGTTCCACTTATTGGAACTTAGCATTCTACGATTGGTTGAAATGTACGAATTACCTTCTATCCGTCCATAGTACCCAAAAATATCTATGTTCCTATCTTGGACGTGATCCGACTGAGTTGAAAATAGGATGGAGAGAATGGAACAGACGAAAATGTGGCTCTCACCGGTCCCCGTTCTCGATAATATCAAATGGTATTGTGTAAGGCAGGCTCTTTTTATTCGTAATATTCGTTATGTCCATCCCGTCTTCAAAGCACCCCCCCCCTCCTCCCCTTCAGCATCGTTCTCATGCCGTCTCTAGAGTCGACCCGTATCCCGTTTGATTCACCTGCAAAAGAAAAGCGGAAGAGAGTTGAGAATAATACGACGGGTTAGCGGTCGTGGTGGGTTTTATGTAATGTGAGTGCGTGTGGGTTTTGGAGAGAGAGTTCGTCTTTTTAGATAAATCCACTTCCATCCCCTATCCTTCCACGGAAAAAAAAAGAAGAAATAGAACAAACTTGAAAGAATCCTCCGTGAACTGCCATTTTTCGGGAGCAAAGACTTTGAAACTGGATGAGAGCTTTTTTCTCCATTCTCTTTTCTCGCTCAGATATTCCAAGTTCAACTTAGTTGTGTGTGTCACATAACCACAAAGTGAGATTATATTTACAAAAAGGAGCCCGGGAGAGATCGGGAGTGTGGGGGAGGGGCCCTTTATTGTTATGATAAGAAGCTCGGCTGTTCTGTTCTGTTCTTTCTGCAGCCCACGATAGGAACGGGTTAACAAAGACCAACGCATGGCTTGGCCCGAGCGGTCGAGACCCTGATGAATGTACAACTAATTAAATACGGTGAATGCGGGCATTGTTTTTTAATAGAAAGAAAAAACTCAAGCTTTTGCTTCCTCTGACATCACTTGTCTCGCTTCCTCTATGACAGTTATTACTTATTTTAACGTAAGTACTCGCCTTTCCTTCACCAACGAGACGAAAGGGTTCCTCGCAAACGGGAGAAAACTCGATGGTAAAAAAAATTCTTTCGGGGGGGTTCAAGCAAAAATGCGCACCGATACCAAGTTTTGACATGGTCTTATTTTACATATTTAAAGCCTTGATTAATGAAAGCTTCCCTAAAGCTTAGCGCGTTATTATAAAGAGTTTTTAGAGCTGAGAATCTACCATTCCCGTTTGTTTTTCTTTACATCCTCATTCAGCTTGAGTTATGCATTGTTCCAGGGCATTTGTTCGAATGTTTTTCGGTGTTTCTAGAATGGCTGCCGATGAACTTTTTTCACTCGTGAGTCCTGGGATATGCGGTACTCCTCTTCGATAAAGATTTGGCATCAATTTCATTTCCTACAATACATTTTTTTTTTTTTTTTTTTTTTTAACTTTTTTTTATTAATGTAGAAGATTGTTACAGGGACGTACGTACTGAGCGTTCCGGCTCCCACCCAGCCGCACTAATACCTTTGGCTTATTGAGTCTCCTTACCAAATGGACTAAAATTAATCTGAAGCCCTCAAATACCTTCATTTATTTCCAATGAGAGGACCATTTGCATTGACAGTTTTTCCTTAAAAGCATTTAGGGTAATGGCCATCTAACCCGGAGTTCAACTTCATCAACATTACAGTGATACATTGCACAACTCATCACGATCATCCCAACTATAATTGCCACAGAAATTAATATTCCTTCTTCACTCATTATTTATATCTTATTTTTCCAATACCGTAAAAATATGGATTATTTCATCAAATATCACAACGTACAATCTTTGGTTTTGATTGCGTCGACAATTATACAGAACATCAGAAAAACTCAACCAACAACATTTAAGTTCTGCACCCAGAAGGTTCGATATTTTAAGGCCTCACCAAGAAACCCAAATAATTTGAACCAATCGGTCTTATTCAGGCTTTCTATGACCTCCCACGACTCATGGTCTGTCCGAAATGCCGCAGCCCACCATAATGGGACATACACGCAGGAAGTGATGGCTCGTCTCATCCTCAGCCCGGTTACAGATAGCACAGAGAGCTTCCTCCATCCTGCGATTCAACAGCTTCGCTATTATCCTGACAACTTTACGCATTTTAATTTTCAGGTGCTATAATCCAAGACCTGGATCCAGCGCCTTTCATCTAAACATTTCTTTCTGCCTTGTTTCCATCCTATGAAGCAGTGGCGAGAAATTTCTCAAAAAGGGTGCTTCAACTCCCGAAAGCTCAGCCTCTGTTGCGTTCTGGTCATTGATTAAGTGATTTTTTTCTCAGACCAGATTTAGCATGTATGTTTGAGTGTTAGTGGGCTGAGGACCTTCTCGAAAAAACGCAGAAGTCGTTCTGCCTCCTCGTATTCTTCGAATCCCCATTCCTGGAAATCTGAAGTTAAACGAAGAGTCCTACGCAAGGGAGGAGAAAGGCTGAGAGGATGCATCTGAGTAACATCATCGCTACAAGCTCCGCGACTCGTGGCTCTTACCTTCTTGTCTACTACCCTTGGTTTCAGCACTCACAAGACCTACCTATGCCTTGAGCCTACCTGGGAATGTACAAACACCCCTTACATAGGAATTCTCCTTGAAGATAGCAGCATGGACCCTAACCTAGCCTAGTGTCTTTCCGCTTCACAAAAAAGTGACACGCTCATTGAAATCCTGACTTTTCACTCTTATTCTATAACTTGTAGGCAGATGGAGACAGCAAAATCTTGCAAGTAAAGGTTTTCAGGCTGATTGTGATGACAACATACCCTCCCAATGGATCAATCGATGATATTCTGAAGCTTCCTATTGTCAAGCTTTCAACAAGCTCAATTCTTTCACATGGCTTATTTTATTCGTCTGACAAAAAAAATTTTCTTCTTTTTGAAACAAGTATAACTAAGAAGTATCTCTTGCACGAACGGTCCTTTTCACTGCTGAATTTCCTATAATTCCTTTTGTCTTTGAGAGGGCGGTTCCCTAAGCTAATCCCGTTCGTATATGTCACATCCGCTATCTTTGTTTCAACCCTTTTTATGCGTTAGAATAATCAATTTTTTTCTCTGCATATCTGAGGGTAGGAAGAAGAGGGCCTAGGGACCCCTGCAGATATTTCATGTGCTCTATCTCTGTCTCTTCTTCCTCCCTCCCTTTTTTTCGCTTGTCTCTCTCTTTCTCTTTCCTTCACTGCTATTATTTATGTTTTTGCCGTGGCTCCCGTACCATTGTCTTTTCTCCCCTATAACCTGCTGAATTTATCTCAGCTCATTAATAATTTTTGAGCCCAATATCTTCTTGTCCGTGCCTCTTTCCCCAGGATCATGTTGTACCCGCAGACCTCCTTTCATTTTGCCACAGATTAGGTTTTCCATCCTTTCGACCGCACTTTTTATTTATTAATTTTTTTTTTCTCCGTTCTCTCTTCCGTTTTTGAAGGAATCGGTCCCGAATTGAAACGGTGTCTGCTACCGTATTGCGTTTTCGAATCTCACCGTAAACCGCAAGCTTACAAACCCACGCTCAGGCTTAAGCTGATAACAGCTGATTACCTCAACTTTTTTTCTTCATTTTTCCTCGAGTGTTTCGGAGTTTTAGAGCTGATCCACTCACCCACCACCAATGATGAGGTCGAGAAAATAAAAAAGCAAAAAACGTAATAACTGAAAAAGAGATCTGGAAATAAGAAAGTTTTGCAGCGTCTTCTTCCTAAAAGAAAGGCTTTACTGCGTCCACTTTATCCGCTTGATGATTGTCCATTTATAAGATATGTCTGGGTTCTTTTTTTTTTCTTTTTCATCTTTTTGATAGTCGAATGTAGAAAGGAGCGAATATGCTGACGGCACAATTTAGTAGGGAAATAATAAACTTCTTGAACAGTGAAATAGTATGCTCGTAATACATAGTAGAGTTTTAGTCATTAGAAAGGCCTAAGATCCAGAAGTGATTCCAATGTATGCATTGGGTGGGGGTGGGGGGGGGGGGGGGTAGCAGTGTTCTTGCTCGTTCTTAGGTTTTCTAATTATACGAACGGCTTTGTCACCTGCGTTTGATTTAATGATAGGTCTCGCTTTGGCAAATGAACGAGAATTCACAATAAGATTCTCCTCTTCCCTGTCGGCATCTATTATTCGCCCTCTGCCCAATACCTCAGTGGGGTGTCGAACAATGAATGATTATTTTAACTTGGAGGATCGATAATCCTCAAGCATTCTCCGTATTGTTGGAGGTATTCCCTTTTCCTAATGAATATACCCTCACAGTCTCCTTCCGATCGTCAAAGTGGTACGGTAGAAGATCGTCCGTCGTCTATATCACTCACCCCTCATTGGGTACAGCCGCTATATTCACATATTTCTTAACATCAGAATCCTTTTATGTAGGAACGGGGTGAAATGACACCACCTTTGTCAAACTAACGGTTATTAGTTGTGATCATCCCTAGGGGCCGGTGTCTCACCCTCCTCCAGAGATCCAGATACTCGCCGAGAAAGTTCTATTCTAAAAGGGTTGAAGAGCTATTCAATTTTTTTCCTTCTTCTAAATAATGGATACCAAACAAATCCCCTATCAGACCATTCATTACCAGGTTTAATTAAACGAACAAAAGGATACCAAAAGGGACCAAAAGTGTTTAGATAAAAATACTTCAATCCCTATTTCCCGACCTCACAATGTGTATTTCTGAGACAGAGGGTTGGAAGATTCTCATGAAGTAGCATGTTTCAGCCGAATGAGCTTTCTGTAACATAGAAAAAGTTCAAGTTTATTCAGATTTTACGGTTTTTGTGGCCAAGTGTTATTATCTTCAGGTCCCCGGAAAGGATCTTCCAGAGTGCATTCTCAAAATATTCTTTTTATCCCAATATAACGTCTCTGCCGTGCCACAGTCGGTCTAGGACCCATCTGAATTGATCAAGTGTCGATAAATTAATTGGAATAGATGTCGCCCATTCGCCTGTGTCTCCAAGAAGTTAAAAACACGGATTTAGAATCCATGAACATCGTCATGTAAGAACGACGAATTTTTGTAAGAACCTACAAAATTGCATCTCGCTACTTTATAATTATTATCATTATTACTGTCAACCTCTGATATGATAGAGCAATGATATTGGTCCTGTTACCCATGTGGTTTGCTGACGGCCACATGACGCCAATTTTCACAAAACCACCCTCCCACCTTCTTGAATTCCACACATTTTTTTAAAACTCGATCAATTTTCTCGATTGTACTAAATTCGCGCTGGCCAATTTCAGGTGGGTGGTTGATTGTAATTTTTATGTTTGTCGTGGGCAAAAGTGAGGACCAGGCTAATCCACCAGCATGATACTACTTCTGAAAGCCATATTTCTCGACTGATTAAATTCTTGGCAGCAATTCATCGTAATAGGTATCGCATTTCCCACTGATATGTTTTATATGGCCCGCGCGTCATACAGGAGCCTCTGTCAAGTGCTGGAGGTTGATTGCCATGACCTTGGGGAAAAGATTTTGAATCACCTCCATTCAGAGAACCACCCTGGGATACCCAAGACTAATTCGCTGTCTCCTCTTTGAGCCCTTAGGGTAGGCTGAGATCGAGAGCAGATCCGGCCACTATTCGAGGGGTGCGGCGGATTGGTGAATCATAGATCAGCACACATTCCTATCGATTTCTTCCCAACGACTACCAAAATATCAGGAGGCAGAGCTGCCGGGGTGATAAAAGGGATGCCCTTCCCTCTCTTCCTCATCGTCGTATACTGATTAACCCCCTTCACGAGGATCAATAATATATGCAAATGCGGTTTCGTATTACCTTCCGAAGCCTTTACTCTATCACCTTGGGAACACCGCCTTATTATTAAACTTCCTGCTACCAGATAACCCTCCATTCTTAGCCAATCCCCCTACCTAGTTAACAACACTTACGCCCCCAAACTCGTCTCATCCCGTCACATAGAGCTCCGCTGAGAGTTCGAGATGCAAATACGAAGAAACTGAGGCAATTCGATTTGTGCAGCGTCAAGAAGGCTTTTTTCTCGTTATGTACACTCTCAGCTGAGGAACCATCACTGCTGGTATCCAAGTATCGTATGAATCTTTTGATGAATGTAATCAATCACATTCTTGCATCCGAGCATGTCACCTGTCCTGTAACTGCAAACTACACACGGGAAGCTAGTTATACGAGAATATTACACAGGTTTGGTTTCATAAGTGCTCTTCTTGATTACTATCTCGTCCCACAAAACTCTTCAAAATTTGTATGTTCACATCTGAATCCGAATGATTGGGATTGGGGAATGATTGGCGCTTGCTCTTTAATTGTTGACCAACTTATGACCAAACTTATGACGTTAAATGTCTTTTGGGAGAAATCTATGTCCTTTGGAGTCGGGGTCAGGTTTGTTTGTACAAATCGTCTATCATCAATTTCGCGTATTTGGGTCAGAACCCATGATCAAGCATTCGAAGCTACTTTCTTCGTCATATTTATGTCCACGACGAACATTCAAATGCCTCTCCCCAAATGGGAGTCTAGGTACATAAAAATGGCTGTTATATATTTCAGAACCAAAAGGATTGACAGAAAGTGATGGATGGAAAGGAAGGAAGGAAGGTGAGGAAAGGTATAAAGAGAGGATGGTCCCAGTGGTGGACAGAGTCACATTTTCCAACCAAGTTAATATTCAGAAGAGAGACAGAGTGTGAGAGAGTGTGGGAGGAGGGGGATCGATGGTAGAAGAAGGACCTACGACGAAGCTCTAGCAGTGCAGAATAGGAGGAGAGCGACGAGGCGGGTGTATTAAAATTAGCCAATCCCCACACGTAAGGGGAGCGCCTGGGAGAAAGGGTAAAAATTTGATAAGGGAGAGAAGCTCTGTGGGGCTGAGGAAGGCTATGAGGTGGCTGAGCGTGTGTGCGTGTCTTACAACGGAACGCACGCGCGTCCGTCCGAACGTCCGTCTGTGTGTCTGTCTACGAGTATGTCTGTGTGAGCTCTCTGGAATATTTAGAGCCAAGGCTGCCCATTAAGCAAAGTGTCATTCCTTCTCTCTATTGACTTTTACTGCGTCCCCTCTCCCAGTAACATCGTCTCTCTCGCCCTCAGCCAGCCGCTTCGTACTCCGTCTCACTCCACAGATATTTGAATCTTTAATCCATCCCAACCCTTTCACCACCCCGCACCATCCCATCCGCACTTTTGGATGCTCCCCTTCTTCTCCTATCTACCTCGCCACCCCTGGAGCCTACCGCACCACCTTCCGTACCTTCTCTCTTCCACGTTACCCCCGCAGCTCCTGTTCTTCGCCATCTTCCTTGGCACATCGCGCCTTTCCTATTTCACTTCTCCATTTGAAAGCTTATTCAAATCACCCAGAAATATCGTGTTTCCTCCTGCCTTTTAATAGCGGCCTCGGCAATTGAATTACCGTCGATATGCATTGCCGAGCCCCAACCTACATTACTTCCCCGTTCCTCAACGCCTGCCATCCTGTATTTTGTCGCTGACTTCAATAGCATTATCGGCCGTGCGCCTCCACCCTCTATCTCACCAGCCTCATCTCCGGTTTCCTATTGTGAGTAATAATGTTGGAAGTCCTCGCCAGCCATCCACGCCACCTATGGGCACGGATTGTTTTTTGCCATCCCGTCCACAAGTTATCTAAGCAGATGTTGCTTCTGTTCACGCTTGGGATTCTTCTTGGCCCGCATAACCCATGTTGGTGTAATGTCATTACATCCTCGTCCATCCGTCCGTGTGCTCGTAGAAACGTAGGAGGAACATCAAATGCCAGGTCTTATAACCGATTCAGATCGCAAGATCGAACCGGTGACCTGGGGGGGATCATTTGCCTGTAAATTTTAAAAGCTAAAACTATGACACGGATGGAGACGCTCGATCTACTCATCTATCCGCCTCCCAATGAAAATAATAGCCATTTTTTGTTCCCTACAGATCAGTTTCGAGATTATAAGAGTAAAAAGAAAGTTGTATTGCCGAATAGTGGGGATGCAACATAAGGGAATCGTTGTTATCTCTGCAAACTCCCATAGTAATTGGTGCTGAGCAAGTACTGAGCAGTCGACAGGGGAGGTTCGAACACCCTCGAGCACATCAATGACGACATCTACCTGGTCCTTTCTATGACCCCAGATCAAAGCGACTTGGTTAGTGGTAAAACTTTGTAAGATCCTCTCAGCAGAGTTGATAAATGACGGATGAGGTTACAAGGAAAGGGACGAGAACAGGAAGGAAGGCCTCCAGGCCCCAGGAATTAGTCCTTTGCGGTCAATCATTAATAATCCAATCGATCTCTGTCTCGTCCACTTGCTTCCGTCGCACGCCATTACTGGCCGCTTTAGGGCTGCTCTCCAAGACAGGTTTTAACGTCTTTACTATACGGAGCCTTCAGTTTACGAAGGCTCTCAAAGGGGACGAACTAGTCTTGTGCAAGTATTGAAAGCGAGTTTGAAACAAAATTAGTTATTTAGGAATGATAAACAGAAACAAAAGTTTCTAGTTCGAGCTGTAAAGATCAGGTAGCATATGATTTCACTATGTGATAACTTTTATAATTCCTCGTCAATTCATTGTTTCCCTTATTCATGTGTTTGACAATCGGCTCTGACTAAAGTAGAATGACCAAAATTTGATGGCTTACGAAATTAATTGGTGCTCTCAAAAATGAGCAAGTAAGACAGAAGTATGGGTAAACTACGTGTAAATACCTGCGACTCCCTGGTCATTATTGAGATCAAGTCGGTCTCCCCTTTCGATTTTTTCCCTAAGCCCATTTCTCTTTTAAAGAATAAGAGAATACAGACCTCCCTATTGACACGGCAACTTGACTGCCCCCGGGCGTATCTGACCCCTTTCAATCCTAATTTACAACAGGAAGCAAACGTTGAAAGGGTCCAACGTTTGGCGGAGAGATTGTTAATTTTGTTTGCCAACGTAGTCTCGACAGAACTCGGCATTATTTTACTCAGTTTTTTCGACTTTTTCCAGCCGAATAAGTTTTGTAATAAATAGAAGGTCTGGAGGGGTTCATAAGTTCATACTGTCGAATGTACTAGACACCACTAGATGTTTTCATTAACCTTTTTTTTTGTTTATACTTTTCTGGATTATAACCCTACATTTGTATACCTGCGGTCACTCTTTGATTTGCTGTTGAAAAATAATGGATTATAAAACGACAAGTCCATTACACTTCGTCCGCCATTCACTATCAGCGACCTAGTCTGGTTGGAGGAATTTTTCTGAAATTCAGAAATGTTGGTCAATTACTCTTTTATGTCTCATCAGTCCTTAAACTGTTCAGTCTGGTTGTCCCTAATGGAAGAACGCTATGGCCGAAAATTCGTATTTTGACAAAAAATTGCGACTCCAGGTTTTTTTTCTGAATAATTATGCTCACTATAAAAATCTCGATAAACGCTTTCTTACACGAGTAATGTTCATCTAGAATGACAATGACCTGTTACGATTCTATGAGTGTTGAAGTGGATGACGTTTCAAATTTTGGTTCTTTGTATAAATAAAATCATAAGCTCGAACCAGAGAAATTGTAGATTACAAACGACGAATAGATGGGAAGGAGTGTTAGGTGAGTTTTTCAAGGCTTTTTCCGAGCAACGATCCAACCCGTAATGCAATATGACAGAGAAAACAACCTGAAGGTTGTAACAGATTTGTTTTCTTCGCAAGTGCAGATTAAAATGTTGAAGACGCTATAGGGGAGAGAAAAGGTACGAAAAAAGCTAAAAGATTGTGCAGAGGAGCCATAAAATCATAATTCCATTCTAAAAATAATTACACGAAAGTGCAACGTAAATAACGATTAGTCGGTATTGGGGATGAGGGCGAATTTTCCGTTTGGGAGAGAGAAGATTTATAAATCGATGCTCGGGCCAACTGTTAAAAAACGCTTAAGGCGGATCATAAAAGATGGGCGGAGTTAATATTTTTGAAGGGAGGATTCGGCGCTGGGCATGCTGGGCGTAGGGAGAGGTATTCCTTTCTTATAAACCATTGAGTTTCTGTTTTTCGAATAACTGAGCGGTTTGGGAATCTTCCGAAACATTTAGCATATTCTCCGGAAAAAAAAACGCCGAAAAGGGACGCCGCTACGACCATGGAGGGGCATCGGGGTAGGGTATTTCTATAAGGGGTTGGTTGGTGTCCCTTCGGATCATAACTCAACGTTTAGCATACTTGATAACTGTTTTGGTTGTATCCCCTACGGAAAGAGCCGATCATCAGCTAAAAAACCAGTGTTGGCATAGGAAGTACACAGACAAAGTAATAGTGCTCAAAGCAGCAGGACTACGCTCCATTTTTGTTTCAAGTGAACAATTTTGGGAATATCTTCAAGATTTTGTCTAGTTATTTGGATAATTCCGAATCACAATTCTCCCTTCCCTTTCTCGTGTTTGCTGTAGAATCAGCTGTGTCTACCAGGGGTCGGATTCCTTCAATAAATAATTCGTCGGCAGGTCGGTTTTTCTCCAGATTATACTACAATACTTTGGATTGTTGATCATAAATGTGTCCACCTACTCATATTTCTACTCATAAACATAAAATAAAGAGGAAATTTCATGCATATAATACTCTTGTTTTCGATTGAGAGAAGAAGAACCAAATTAGTACGTTTTAAGTAGTTTTAAGCAGAGAGTTGATATAAGTTATGAATAGAATCGAACCTAATACTGTTCCTTGTGGGACACCAAACGTGAAAGCACCAAGATTTTAACCATTTGACGTCTGTCTTCTATATAACTACTAATCCATTTAACAAAACCAGGTTCATACTTGCTCTCCCGTAGGACCCTCACCATGTTGTTTTGAGGATTACTGCTGAAGGACGTATGCAGATACATAAATACTCCCATACATTTACTCCCACGGTCCAAGGCACTAAGTCACAAGGCGGTTGACTTTGGATATTTCGTTTGCAGCAGGATATGTCGTTGTGAGCCCCTTTGAGGTGCAGCAGTAAGTCCCGTCCGTCCAGATAGAAGCCTAGGTCGAATCGCATTTTGTTTCTTCAGCCTGTGTTCCTTCGGTGAGGAACCGCTCGAGTGAGCCAATGTTTATAAGAGCGTGTGTCGGTAGGGGACAGCCCACATGGTTGTGATTGATGGCACAACAATATCAACACAAGGGGGAAGATAGAGATATTGATTCAGAAGAAAACGAAAAAGGAAAAAAAAGATAGGCTCGAGGGTACGACACGTGAGTGGGTGATTGCAACCCTGACAGGTGAAATATTGCGATTCGATCCTGGAGAAAGGAGCTTGGCGATGCCGACCACGAAGAAGGCAGGAGGCTTTTCATTTATCAACAGAGAGAAAAAAGAATCAGGGTGTCTTTCAATTCATATTCTCAGGCTGCTCACATCCATTACCGGCTAAACGTTTGTCGAAAACAACGAAAAGAATGACAACTCCATATATGATCTGTCAAATCTAGAAAGGAATGAGTAATGCCCTACGAGGCCCTCGCTAGAGCTGATCCCATGCCCTCCACCGACCACATCCTTCAGCTCCTGTGTCTGCTCTCTTGTCCACCCTCCTTGGTATCGACCATACGCTCATACCACGTTCCACGGGGTTGCGATTGCCATGTGACTCGGTCGCTCTCGCGCGTTCACCTGAATCAATTTATCGGACTAGTAAATTGTACTTCCAGCCTCTCAGTGGTATTTTCAATAATTGACATCGATGTAAGGATGTCAAGGAGCAATGTGATGTACTCGTGACCTTGAATGGAGCTATCTCAAACTAGTTGAATGCATAAGTTACTAGGTGCAGTCATCATTTTTGGAAATTTGAACTGAAACGGATCAAAAATGAGAAGCACATCGCGTTCATAAAGCATAAACAGAACAAAAATTCTGAAAGGTAGCGTAAATGTGGAAATTTGGTTTTTGGCCAAAAAAGTTTTTATATCCGGACAGTCAAAACAAGAGTTAATGGTTCGCTTAGGAGGACCTACAAAGTCAACCATTTGAATGAGACACAATAGCCGTCACGTCAATAGTAATCTGTATACCTTATCAAACTCTTTTTTTGTCCAGATGTCGTAGGGAACTTTCGGGTTATCATGAAAATCTATTCAATAAAAACCCACTCGCCCCGGGGAATCTTTTTGTTTCCTACCCCATAGGGTCTGTTAACACGAAACATACATTTCAGTGGCAGGTGCAAGAAGGGAAGAATGGATTTATGGGTCAACCCCGTTCGGGTTTTGTCTCCATTTGAAATTGAATATTGTAGTCATCCTTTTGATTGTAATGCGTCATTAGGTGAGACAAAAAAGGGAATTAGGACCGCGTTGTGCCCGAGAGGTTGACCCTAATCCATATCTGCTCACGAAAGCAAAAACTAGTTCCGTGTGAGGGTTACCTGTGGTAATTAATACGTGATCTCCTACTACAGAGTCCCCGTGTTAGAAAGTGGGTTGTTGATTTGGGGCTTTTTACGGAAGGATGAGTAAAAAGTAATGTTTCGCAAGTTGCCTCTTGAAAATCACAGCGTTTGCTTCCACATTGGCTCTACCTTCTTTTATGTGTAATTAAATGTTGTTGGATATCAGATCCTCCGCTGTACCCAACCAGGTATAACCAGTGACACATACGCAAGTAGTCAATGCTTGAAAAATGCTGCGAATTCTTTCACAGGGGTTGTTTATTCAGGTATTCAGGTACAAGGCCTAGAGGATGGGGAAAAGGAGTAAAATCATTGAGTGTGTAGTGTCCAAGACTCAATCCAATCGAGTCAGCTTCCAAAATATAGTGGAAAATGATACCTCTCATGCCTAGGTACCCAAAAATTCCGATTATTCAAGGAATAACCAATAGAGGTGCTCCCTTGTACATCTCAGAGAAGTTTATCAGGAACAATGATCTCCTTTACCTGAAATAAACGTTATCCAAAATGTGCAATCACTTGGCAGCAGCGTGATTTTGGAGAGGAAGTTTTCAACTAAACAACTATAAAAATATAAAACATAGGAAAGGTGAAGAATGCAGTTTTAAAACTATATTTGGCAATACTTGTGTTCTACGTTGGCGATTATCAAGTAACTGCCGCGTGACTTCGTGAGGACCAACATTTTGTGCTCATAATTTTTGTCTTCGGGCGGCCAAAGTTGATTTATTTCGCAATTTTTTTTTTCTCTTGGTTACGAGAGAGCAAAACGTTTTACTTTTTGTTTCTTTCGTCGACCGTTATCAGATCTAGCAACCTAGCAGCTGCTGGCAAGCCCTAGATTTTGAGCGTCATATGGGAATATTCATGCTGGTGAATACCAATTACGGTGGTGTACCCACCTTCATATGTTCACTCAATGAGCAAGTCTCGTCGAAGTTACGTGTACGTCGATGATCAGGCGCTATTGCGCAGTAGTTGTTTATATTGGCTTTGCGAAGACTAAGTAAAGTGGACTATTTCTGCAACAATGCTGCCAGTACAGTCGGACTGGAAGGGTTCCCAGGCCAAATTCCAAGATGGTTTACTGATTCCTAGATCAAGTATGAAACTATCCGTTCACTAAAACGAGTCTGTTGTCAATTGGAACAGTAAAGTGGAAGCATCCAGCTACCACCCACCAGGATTCCACGTGTGACAATATACTGGATGTGTTCGTATGTGAGTGCTCTCTCGCCTAATGATTAAAGTTGATTGATGGTTGAAGCGTCAGTTCGACATGCCCATTCTTCTTGGAAACGCTCGAAATATAAGAGCACAAGAAGACAGCAGGAAGGCGGTGCGGTACGCGAAGGGGGTTGTTTCGGTAAAAAGAATGACTAGGATTGAGAGGTAACAGGTGGGCTCTCCCTTTTTCTCGCCTCTTTTTTTTATTAATAGACTCGCGTAACATCAGTTATGGCATGTGCGAGAAGGGGAACATCGGCATGTGTCAATACGTGGACGAGGGAGACGAGTGGTGTTCGGCCCGATGACGGGAGGGGGAAGCCGTGGACTCATTCATCACGATCCGCAGCCTCATCAATAATCCCGGATGTTTCCCTTCACACGCGATGGATTAATACGAGTGTCAATCAAAACGATAATAAACACCCTCCCGTTCGTCACACCGCCCAACTGACAACGACCGGCGTATCCATCTTTGACACACTTATCATAACAGGATAATTTGCCAACCGAAAACGCTTTTTCACTGGGCAGTTTCGGTTTTTTGATCAGACGACCGAGCTGGTGATGAACAGTTGATCCTCAATTTTTGGGGAGGTGGAGGCCCTCTCACTGTTCTGTTTCATTCCCTCTCTCGAGTCAACGTCTAATTGGATAGGTTGTACTATTATTAAACGCCCAGAAAAATTTTTTGGGGCCAATTGGAGAGGTTGATTTTCTGCAAGAAAATATAAGTTGATCATTCAAAATAACCAACCAATACGGAAAAACGCTGCAAATGAGCTCACATTGGTTAACTATTCTAGGAAGAACTCGCTCGAGCGAGAAATTGTACCTTTGCGGTTCAATTCATCGGAGTAAATACCAAATTCGGAAAACAAAAAAAGTATTTTCAGCAAATGTGTTTACCCATTTCGGCCCGCTAATGACGACTTCACCAAAAATCACACGAACTCCATTTCAAATTTCCCATTTTCGCCAGTACTACTCTCCTGTGCATAGCTATCGGTCAAAAACTCGCCTTTCTTTATTCTTCATTGGCAATTTCGTGGAAAAAGATAACCCCCACACATAGGTTCAAGACCTACGGAAAAGCTCGAAAATTTGAAAATTTCATCATTGACGAAAGACGGAATTTTGTATAATGTTTGGCTCTCGCATAGCTGAGGAAGTTTTTCCTCGACCGGTTTGCATCAGATTCAGTAATCAATATTCAATATATTATACATTACAACAAAATAATACTTTGGCTCGAACTGAAATCACACGCATCAAACACAAACCCCGTGGAGCCCAATTTCATCCACGCTTTGCCTGTTGATTTGCTGGTAGTTAGGAAAATGATGCCTTGAAAGATGATTGAGTATTTTTCGATAGAGACTAAAAGCTCTGTGGGATGAACCGCGCTGTCGAAACGAATTTCTGGTATGCGAGGTAAGTCCTCACGTTACTAATTGAATATCCACTACCTCTGTCGTGTGCTACACCATTCTCTCCGACGTAGATAATATGAACTATAGGGTGAAATAGTTCAGAAACAGCGATATACATCTCAGTAACGACTCCCTCACCATCAGTGACGCTCAATAGCGGGGGACCGCTGTGACATGATTAACTACAACTAGCTGAACGGCCCTTTCCTAAAATTATAGACACTATGACGCTCTATTAATTACGAAGATATTCAAATTTGATTTGAGCTTCCGATTGTGAGCGCTAGTTAAATGAGCTGGGAGCGAGATGTTTGAGGGAAATGTAACGTAGTAGTTACGGGGAAGGACATAGGGTCGTGATAAATCATCTCATCCATCCTACCTCTAATGGCCCACAATTCTGTTATTTATTGACGGACTCCATTTCATTTTTCGAGCTGCACTCCTGGAATAACCGGTTGTTCGTGTGGCTCTTCTAGGCGGCATTTTGCTTGTGGGAAAATTCTAAAATTCTTTTCGATTTTATATGAAATTTCTTCATATAAAAATGATAACTAGCGTTCTGCTTGTTGGCGTTTTTTTTTTTTTTTTTTTTTTTTCCAAGTTAAGTGTGACATTTTTTTCAAGGTCATGAGGAATTTCACATGTCACAAATCAGGCAGCGAATTTATACTGTGGACCCACCAGCATCCCTTGTGGTCCGTAATTGTACATCTCCTTCGCGATCCCGGGTCACGAGGATCCTACTTATCATTTCCCATTGTTCAGTCCCCAACGTAATATACTGGCTACTCGCGTTACACGTTTTAAGATCTTGGAGGAAATTTGATGCTGAACAAAAACGATTCCCTTTAACATGATTCGATTCCTAATGGTTTTCCAAGTATTACAATTATCAAGTTTTTTCATGAAATTCTGTACTTACTGACAAAAAACCCATAAATCCCTAAAAAAAATAATTTTCCTCCTTTTATGCTCTTATTTTTTCACATTCTACGTACAATTTCTCAACTTTTTAGAAAAGCAATAATGAAATGATGGTACGGTTGTAGAGCTTGTTTGAAGGAGCCGTTTTCAGAAAATTTCCCGATGTCTACATATACAATTGTGTTTGAGATAAATTTTGAATTCGTGTTGATGATGCTGCTTTGACATGAGTTTTTTCATGGTATCAATCAAAGTTGTGTCATGTAGTAAATTTCACTTAGATTCGAATGGTGCAGTCACATTTAGAGAATAATTAATTTGACGGGTTTTTTCGGCGACTGAATTTCTTGAAAACCCTCAAAAATCAAAATATCTGGAATCGGACCATGTTGAAATAAAACAATTTTGTTCAAAATCAAATTTTCTTCAAGTTCCAGAAATGCGAGTAGCCAGTCACCCGCATTTGTTGCTACTTAATAAACCTCTACACATCGTTAGCACCAGCGATGACAGCGATTTTGAGATAATTAGCGAAACTCACAAGTCGAATACTTTGTATTGTAAAAAGCACAAGCCTCTTCCCTATTGCAGTTCGTTATATTATTATTGACGGATTTGATACTGTGTATTCCGTGGGATCACATCAGTGCCTACCTGAATTGCTATTTCGGTACTCTACAACGATCAACCATAAAATAAAGAATCCCAATATGCA